>CACSLK010017224.1:1810130-1824422 GCA_902706635.1 Striga hermonthica | reverse complement strand
TACTATGCATGGATAATTACCAAATTAGTAACTATGGTTATAAAAGTTGTTAGGTGATGGGTTGAGGTCTAATTTCTGGAACGTTGAGTCGGAGGTAAATAAGGTATTTAGATTTAATTATATTTTTTCGTGCATATTTTACAATTTACATTAGATGAATTATACAAATAACTATGGTCAAACTATCATAATTTAAAAAAATAAAAGGAAAAAAAGGGAACATAGGTGCCCCATAGTCAGCCCAGACGTATGTGACTAATTTTGCATCCGCCTAGCGCAACGTGTAGTCTCTGTGAAAAATCATGTTGTTCGGTTGTTGCCTAGCGCCCAACATTTTGCATGATTTTAACAATTATATGACCACCAATGAAGCGCTATTCGATATCGATTATCAATGTATTGTTAGAATAGTTAGTATTTTTGCTTATTAAGCGAGATATTTTACGCGTAATTTTAAACTTTAAAACCATGTGGACCGTGAGCCAGACAAAACTTTTCTAGATCTACATCTCTCTTCTAAAAGCTCTTCGGCCAGAAGAAGACAATCCCCGTGTGAGCCTCTCCTCCGACAGCCCAAAGCCTCCCTAATTCCGGCGAGCATCTGGCTCTTCTTGTGCCCAACGGTGTGGCTGTGGCGTTCTCTCGTCTCCACCTCCTCGAGTGGTTCTGATCTAGCTCTGATTGCCAAGGCGGGCGAGGAAAGGCGGGCGAGGAAAGGCGGGCGGTGCAAGCGGCTATTGTCCCGCGGACACCGCGGGCGTCCTAGTGCCGGTCTAGCCATGGTTACTACCTTGCCCGGCCTTCCCTGGTCTTTGGAAGAAGGGGTCCTCCGACAGCGGCTGTGAGGTGGTGCGACGACTCTGGCGTATGCGAGGGGGGCTGTGGAGTGGTCTGGCCCGGGTTGGTCTGCGTTGAGTAGTAATTTGGGGTTAGATGGTAACTGAGCTACCCGAACTCAGGTCGTTCTCAAATGAAGGCTAGTTGGAGCTTCGTTCGCTAATTAAATGCCCCAAATATAAAACGAGAAAATAAGACCTAAACATTCTAATCAATGAGATTGAAGATGAATGATTGTTAAGCTAAACTAGGAATCACGAGCGACTGAAAGCAACGAGCAAACGAGAAAATACTGAAGTTAACACTATCGGAGCCATCGAAAAAAATGCAAACAACTAAGAGAAATATACAAACTCTAAGCCCTAGATAATTAACACTAGCATTCTAACCCTAAGTGACTAACCTTCAATTAAAGTCACAACCCTTAACTAGATAAGCAAGTAATTAATCCATACAATCACTTATGCAAGCAGTTAAAGCAATAAACTCCAAACTTTCCATCCTCCATCAAGCAAACACTCAAAATTACTTTGAAAAGCTTCATAAGTAAAAAGAGGCAAAAATGAAGTATTGAGGTATAGAATTAAACAACCAATCTTTTATTGCGTGCTAGACGAGATTCAGATTGAAAAGCTTGGAACTTGAATAAACACGAAAATGCTGGAAATTTCGCCGGAAAGTGACGTCATAAAGATCCAAAAGAGAAATAGAGATCCTAAATTAGTAGCAAAGTAAAAAAAGAAATCTAGATGTCCCAAATACAAAGAACTAAATGTATTTATAACCACTAGCCAAAACATGCACTAAAAACACGCACATTAAAATTCACTCGCGACATGGCTAAATGGCCCGCTGGCCGCGGGCATAAGTGGCAGAACACGGGCATGAGACAGCGCACTCGCGACGTCGCGGACATGGGCGCGGGCGCAACAGGAGCGGCACTCGCGTTAACACGGATAGGGACGCGGGTGGCGAGTCTAGGTGGCAGGGCGACACTCACGAGGTCGCGGACTCGCCCGCGTGGTCGCGAGTGCGGTGCACCATAATACTCGCGAGGTTGTCGGCTACCCCGCGTGGTCGCGAGTTCTCTGGCGATAGGGACGCGGCGAGCGCGCGCTGGGGCTGGGCCATGAGGTGCGAGGAGCAGGCTCGAGTGACTCCTTGATCGTCAAATGCTCGGAAATACTCGAAATACATTGGGAAAAACTCGAAAACACTCGGAAACAACCGGGACTCTTTGGAAATAACTCGGTACGAAGTCTCGGGACTTCTCGGAAACGGCTCGGGACCATTTGAAAATGCTTGTTTCTCGGGATTTGGTTCGATTCTTCTCTTTCATCCTCTTGATAAACCTGAAAATTACCCAAGAAAGGCACGAAAAAAGTACGCCAAAATACAAAAGCAATAAAAGAAAACATAAAAACACACGAAACGACTGCAATGGACCGGTTAAACAAGAAACAAACCTAGAATCGACTCAACTGCGTACATAAAACACATAAAAATAAGTACAAAAGCAGAATAAACAGTATGTGAAGTACTGAGAGGGGCTGTCGAGTTTGTGGTCCGGATCTGGTTAGCCCATTAAGAGAGTTTCTGGTTCCGTTGTGTTTGGGCCGTGAATCTCGCGGTTTTTCTCGGTATTTCGCTATGGGTGTTTGTCCGGGGTGGGGGTATTTAGCTTTCCCGTCCGATGGGGAGGACTTTAGCTTTTTAGCTATTGTTCGTTTTAGGATTTTGTTGTTTTTGTGTTCGTGTTTGTTTAATATTGTTAGTTTACGTTTGTGTTTTTTTCTCACGTCGGGGAGCGTGTATTCTTCCGTCAGGAAGCGTGAATTCTTCACTGGTGGAGATTTTAGTTTTTTGTGTGTTGTTGTAGTGGTTTGTGTTTTTAGGCTACCATTGGCGGTAGACCTCTCTTATTTGACTAGTTAGCCGATTGTAAATACGTGTTTTATATATAGATTTATCGTTTGAATTTATTTTTTTTTTTAAAAAAAAAAAAACCATGTGGACCTACTAATTGAATAATTGTCTTCTAAATGCAGTAATGGGTCAATTGTCATTTGCCGACTTCATAACTTATTAGCATATTGCTTCTTTTTTTTTTTTTTTAAATATTGAGAGAGAACATTATGAGATAGCCCCACTTTAGTATTTCTATATGTAATGACAAAATACAAATATAGAATACTGTTTATAATAAACTAATTAAAAAATGACACATGCATTCTTGTTTTCTTTCATTGGCCATGGATTGGTGGTTTATATTTACGCTAGGAAAAGGGTTGGTTGAGCGTTGGCCGCTGTGCCTTTGAAATGTTGGGATGAAGTTGCTGATTATGAAATGTTGTCATTTATGCATATTAGTGAAGAATTTTCTAAGTCATATGGATTTAGTTATGTTTTCAGAATTTTATGTCCAAATCATCGATGGTCTTTCGATCACTCGTAAAGAGCACTAATACTGTCGTACAATCGACATGTTTCAGAATCTTATGTGTAAATAATTTATATTTCAGAGTAATTAATTTGTGATATCTATGTTACAAAATACTACTTCCTATTTTTTTTTATATGTCATTTTAGTTTTATCAACAATTAACTAAATAAATGACGTTTTGGATCTTTTGCGCATAATTTTTCATTATTACTTTCATCTAGCTAATAAATCACACTACGTCTTTTTATATTCACGTTTCATTTTTTTCTCAAAACATTCATTTTTATCCTCATCAATGATGGTTATTATTGGCAGAAAAAAAAAATTAATTACTGTGCAACTACTCTAAACGATACTTATTAAAAATAGGAGAGAGTATTAAGTTAACTTAAATGTTACATAATTTAAATATATTTATGAAAATAATAAGTACATTTATTTACCAATCATAGTTAGAGAATGATATATATAATTTAACAGTTTTATATGTCGAATAATATAGACACGGCTATCGGTTCAAGGATTTATTAATTAATATTGGAAGATAGTATTTGTATCAATAAGTTAGAAAAAAACTTTTCTTATTTATCAGAACGATAGAAATTTATAAAACTAAAAAAACACTTAATTATAACTAGAACCCATCAAGAATAGCTAAACAGCCAAACAACTGAATTTAGGAGACCGACACAGATGTAGCCTTAAAACAACTACATAAACGCACTCATAGCACAACAAACCCAACAGGGGAATAACACGCTCACGCTCCCTAAAAAGAAAAAAACAACGCACCCAAAACACGCTGGGAGAAGACACGAACCAAAACGAAACAACAATCACAAACCATAACAGACAAAAAAAAAGCTAGACTAAACTAAAACAACACAAAAATCCCTTCGCCTTCCTTCGTGATGCTTCCCTTTCGCCGGCCAGCAACCTCATTCGCTACGCTGCTTTCCCCGAAGTGGGCGAGCTTCCCGTTCTTTCGTTCAGCCCCTTTTCGGCATGGCGTGTCTCCTTCTCCTGGTGGCCATGTCGGAGCATGAAGTGGGGGTCCAGCGTCCGTGCGACGAGCTTGTGGTCACCGGATCCGTCCACTGCTGTTATGGGGGAAGGGTCTGAGCCTGACGCTGTCTGGCCCCTAGATCCTCTCTGCCTCCTGGTGTTGGAGGGGATGGATTTCTGACTGGGGATGTGGTCGGCTTCCGTTGGTGGTGGTCGACTGTCGTCACCCGATTTGGTTGCTGGTCTATTCGGTGTTGGGCTCTCGGTGTGGTCTAGGTTGGGTCGCATTTCTACTTTCAGTCGGACAACGTGTCGTTTAATAGTTTTAGGTTGTTTGTTGGCGGTTGAGAAGGGCATTGTTTTTTGTTTTTCTTTAGCATCTAAGTTTAGTTTTTGTGTTTTATTTTCTGCGGGTTTGTAACCATGTGTGTTTTTTGTTTTTATTCTCTTCTTTAGGAGTGTGTATTTTCAAGTTGCGAGCGTGTATTCTGTCCTCTAGTGGGAGGTTTTTATTGGTTTTCTTGTGTTGTTTTGTGGCAATTAGACTACCTTGAGTAGGCTTCATAATTGTTTCGACTAGTTAATCAGTTGTAAATATGTGTTTTTCATTAATAAATCTATCGTTTCTAAAAAAAAGTTTATCCCCATCATTGTGGATATCCTTTCATGCATGTTCATTCACTATATAACGAAACAAAATCTAGATAAAATTCAACTCAGGATACAACAAATAAAACAAAGGAAACTTAATAAATTGGTCAATTTTTGTTAATTTGTCTTGTTTCATTTTTCAAGTGACAAACAAGTAATACAAACAAAGGAGTTATTCTAATTATACCCATTCAAAATCCTAATATATATACTGTACCAAAAAAAATCCTAATATATATATATACAATTTTTAGCAGTGTTTTGAGACCCAGAACGGCCCAGCAGATCGACTCGAGACCCGATTAACCCGGGGTCTGGATCGGTCTAGGGGGGTTGTCTGGACCGGATAGTAAGGGACCCGGTCAAAACTCAGTGGAGTCGGGTATTGACCTGACCAAGTCAAGTCGGTTTGACCGGGCCATTAAATATTTTCTTTTTACATTTTTATTTATAAAATTAAAATTATGTGTATATATATATATATATATTTAAATATATATTTAAATATATGTATATATATATATTTATATATTTATGTGATAAATATTTATGATAAAATACAATGTGATTAAGACTTAATGGAATAAAATTTAAATATAAGTATTTTTTTTTTATATATATTGTTATGAGGCAGACTTAATATAAATATAAATATTATTTTATTAAATTAATTACTCAGTTCAACAATTGATCTCAGGAATTAGCTGTTAGACCAGTGACCCGGAGTCCAACCCAAGTAAATCACATCTGGTACTAAAACTATGCTTCTCAATTTTTTTAACATGTTAAATTGTGTTGTGACAATTGTATTAGGGGTGAGCGTGAATCGTTACGGCTCAGCGATTGAGATATCTTTGATGTTGTACCAAATTTCGAAAACACTAAAGTTTATTGTTCGGAACCGTACCAAAATAAGACGATTTCAGTTTGTTTTGATTTGGTTCGACAGTTGGGACTACCAGAACGGTCTCGAGCTCAAGATATTTCTAATTATTTTTCAAGTTTTCTCGAACGACTATATAGTAAAATTAAATTTTCATATGGTTAAAGAAAATAATCCAACATTCATCAATGTTTAATGATATTAAATATTTTATTTTCAAATCAGCTTTAAGAAATCTATATAAATATAAAAAAGCTTGGCATTTACCTGAAATAGAAACTGAATTCCCGCCTAAAATTTTAAAGTTACTAAACTTGGTAATATTTTTTGAAATTTTCAAAAAATTCCGCCTAAATGTGTTTTTGAAAATTTTTAGAAAATTAACATAAAAATATTTTAAGAAAAAGATTGCATATCACATTCAGATTTGTTTGGATACATTCCTTATCTTAAATTCCATAACATAAGATCTTCATTAACTTTTGAAATACTGAACATTATTCCTTATCTTAAATTCCATTATATAAGATCTTCTCAATTGAATCAACTCTTGAAAAATTACATAAATTTAATTAAATTATTATAACGTTTTAATTTATACTACTACATATTTTTTGTTTAACATTTTTAGAGTCTCGGGGTTTGGGTCTGTGCAATTATAATGCTTGTGCAATTATCGAGTCATGAGGAATCATTAAATTTTTTTTATTAAATTATGTTTAAAAACTGATTTTATGTTCTGAAATTAAATTACGATTTTTAGTTTTGAAATTAAATTATGTTTGATACAACTACATATATTTTTTATTACAATCGAATTTATCTTTGTATTTCAATTAAAGTATGTTTGATAAATAATATATATATATATGTATATATATATATTGTAATAAACTATTTCATCTTAGGGATTAAATAATATTACTTAAAAAAACGATATATGCAAAATATTTATTGTATTAAATATATTTTTTATCTTAGAATTTAAGTTATATTATATTTGATGATATAAATATTTATCACTACGAATCTTATTATTTAATGAGCATTTTAATTTATGTATATTAATTAATATATCTTACCCGTGCAAGAATACAATTAGTTAGGATAAATCTCTCTATTAATATAAAAAAAGGAGAGAGATTTACTTGAAATAATATACAAATTCCCGCCTAAAAAAATTTGATTTTACTATATTTGATAATTTTTTTATTTTTCTTAAATGGTCGGCTAACTTTGAAATGAAATTCAAATTATGAAAATATGAGATTTTTTTAGTAAGAATCGTGAAAATATCCACAAAAAATCGATCAATCATTTCTTTATATTTTTTCCGGTCAAACGTGTAAATTTGGTTACACAAATCCTGCCATCATTTACCAAATAAAACGGTTTTTGAATTTTTTTTGAAAAGTCATGCCAACTTAATTGTTAAATATTTTTCTCTCCATATTTATCTAACTAAAAATCCCATAATTGATGGTCACGACTAAAAAATTGTATTTATCTAATAAAGAATGTTAATGTCCAAAAAAAAATCATATTTCGGATTCTTTAACTTAATTGATGATTTTTTGTCTATGTTTATCTAACTACAAAATATTTTTGAAGTTTAGATGTGGATTCTTGGTAGATATCTATATCTATATTTATATAAAAAGGTTTGATTATTTTTTTAGTATTAACTATTTCATTAAAAAAAATCTATTTTCTATTTTGGAAATTAATTTAACAATTTATGGTAAGATTCAAATAATCACTTATAGAAATTGTGGCTCATTATTTAAGAAAATAATTAAGCCATATAAATATTCATTTTTAAGATGCCTTAATTACACAAATTAATTTAAAATTTATGTTATATTTTAAATAATTACTTATGGTAAATTCATTTTTTAAGATACCTTAATTACTCAAATCATGTGAATTGGATGATTTACCCAAATATGGAATTCGGCTGCAATATCAATTATGTGTTTTGATAAAAAAAATTCCTAAATTGTACAATTTATCTTTTAATAAGTGTTTTTTGTATTTTTCGTGTAATTATTTTGTGAAATACATTTTTAATATACATTAATTATGCAAATTGTGTAAATCCGACTGCTTAATTCAATCTGTAAATAATTACTACAATTATGCAAATATCGACAACAATAACTAATTATGAAATTTGCGAAAAATGTTCTAAAAAATTTACATTTTTAAGATACTCTAATTACTCAGATCGTTTAAGTTCGGAACTGATTTATTCAATTATAATTTCTTATAAAATTATTCTAAAATAATTGTGTTAATAACAATTTTTATTTGATTATTTTTTAATAACTATTTTTGGGTCTTTTTTTATTTTTATCTATAATAAACGTGAGTCTTGATTTTTTTTTTTGTCTTACGTTGCGCAATTAATTCCGTGGTTAAACTGAATATCATTTGTATTTTATCGATAATGTATGAAATTGAATTATCTGATATACTATATATTAATTCAATATACCCGCTTATGGTAATGAATGGTATCTCAATATTTTTTTCATAGGCATTTTACACGATATTAATGAAAGAAAATTCTGGATAATACTATGTTCGATTTTTCTTTGTAAATGTGCGTGGAACATATCAAATTATTTTGTGTGTGTGCGTGTGTATGTGTGTGTATAAAGTTTTTTTTACTTAAATCACATTGTAGTCAAATCAAATGTCTGAATAAAGATTTTAAAATGACATCTATTTTTGAAATGAATATAATGTAACTTATTATCAATCACCGTACGGGTCGTGTACTAAATTTAGACATGTTTATGTAATATTGTAGAATTTAAATTTCAAATAACATTTTCAACAAATTAATATAGGTAAATTATTTTACATATTGATTTCATATTTTTAATTTATAAATATTATTTAATGAGCATTTGTAATTTATAAATATTAATAAATATTTCTTATTCGTGCATCGCACGGGATTCATACTAGTATAAAAGTAAGACAAAATATTAGTTATGACTAAAATTGTGAAACTAATTAAATGTTGGGAATTTGAACTCCAAATGAAATATAATATTACATTTTTTTTTTAAATATTTCTTCAATTTTTCATACCATTTCAGTTATCGATGGAGTAAGAATAAGAAAATTGATGAATATAATAAAATATTTTTTTAAACAAGAAAAAATAATTAATTGTAGATCAAGTATTATTAAGTATATAATCAAAGTGTAATCTAATTGTTATTATTATATGTTATTAAGTATTTTAAAAATACCTAAATTATGCAAAATTAAAGTTGACATAAACTTTATGAACAAGACACATCCAATGTTATAATTCGGTTTTTCACTTGGGCTTTTCGGTGCGGATAGGTATGAGATGTTTCTATTCGATTCTCGGTACATAATTTGTGAAATCTTTAGAACCATATCAATTATTTTTCAGTTTGAAAAAAGTCAAACGGTCAATTATTTTTCGGTTCAACGTAATATTGGTTCAGTTTTCGGAACGACTCAAATTTCTCCGAGTCCTATGTTCAATACTAGTTCCTACCATGTTAAACCCTAATCCTTAAAGTGTTATATATGTGTCTGGGCTTATCGTGTCGACATGAAATGCTACACAATTACAGGATTTGCACCAAATTGACTTATGTATGTCTGGATTCTGGCTTGATCAAGGAAACCGATTAGGCTCGGATCAATGTTTTTTAACATTTAAAATGAGCATATGAAATTTGATGGTGAGTAGAGTTCTGAAAGGGAGATAATTTCCTAAAGGTGAGTTGTTAGATGTTTCACCAACACAAAGCATTTCATGGCTCTGGAAAATTTGGTTGAAGGTCAAGAAGTATTTTGTTCAGGATTGAGAATGGAAATGAGGGATGGACAGACTGTCAAAATTTGGGGCCATCTCTGGATCCCTTCCTTAGCAAATTGGAGGCCACAAGTAAGGAACAACTCTCCTTACTTTGAAATGAGTTAGTGATCTGATTATTGTTGATGGTTTATCTTTGAGGAAGGGTCTTGTAAGAGCAAATTTCACTAATTTGGAAGCTAAAGAAATTTTACAAATCCAAACTCTTAGCCCAGGGTTAAAGGATATATTCATTTGGATGTTTGATGTTAAAGGAAACTTTATGTACCTTTTTTATATGCCCATCTAATACTGTAGAAAGTGGTTGTTTTGGACTTAGCTTAAGGGAGTTCATGTGCTAATAGAATGAGGAAGTTGAGGAACATTAGCTGGCAACTCAAAGTGAAGGGTAAATTAAAACAATTTTTGTCAAAATGTCATACAAGCATCCTGCCAACTTCCATCAACCTAATGAAGAAATGAGTAAATGTGGACCCACCCTATAGAGTCTGCGGAGAGGAGGAAAAATCAATGGAGCATATTTTTTTCTCCTGTCTCGGAGTCGGTAAAGTATGGAGATTGGTACCAGTGCAGTGGGATGGAATTCAACACACGTCCGATAACTTCCAGGGATTGTGGCAAAACATATGTTCTCTGAAGAAAGACCTGACTTTTGAAGCTCGAATCCAACTCTTTAAATATTATGGTGGCTTTGGAAGGCTCGAAACCTGTGGGCTTTTCAACATCTATGGTCCCAGGAGAAGGATATCGTAGATGTTACTGTGAGGGAATGGAATGAATTTTTTGGGTGTAATGTTGTGTTTTGATTTTTTTTAATGAATTTTAGTTCTTTTGACACTTAGCTAGATCTGTCTCGGTTAGTAGTGTTAGAAAAGTTGTGTCGAAGTACACGGGAATTCTATGAAGTGATATGTAGTTTTCAGTTCTTACAAATGATACAATAGAAAATTACAATAGAACTGAAAATAAATTACAACTTGAAAAACGGAAAGATTTTAGCCGAGGCGAGTAAACTCTTTCTGCAAGACGAATACGCCCCTATAGTGCTGACGGTTCAGGAGTATCGCCCCCAAAGATACAACAGCGATCGTCTCGAAATCTGTAGTCTTTTGCTATTTTGATAACAAATAATTTTTATATCTGGTTTTCTCCCTATTTTTTTTCCCACAACAAGTCTTTCTATATCTCTCATACTTTTCTCTTCTTTTTAATTTTTCTTTCGTTGTTCTTTCTTTTGTGTATCTCTTTTATCAGCAAAATGAATAACATTTATAGAGGACAGAGAGCAATTAATGCCTGACCATACAATTATTGTCTGGCCATACTCAATTGTTACAACAAAAAATTATTAAGTCAAGTTGACAAGTTTGTTAGGGATCGTGTGGCCAAATGGTTGAGGACTCTTCACGCGTATTGAGCTGCAAATTGGCCAAATTGGTTTAATAAACTATAGTGGTGGGACTCACATCCATTAATGAAACTCAATTATTTTTTACAATCCCCACATGAGTTTCATTAAATATATATAGACTAGTGTGCTCAATCCTCACAAAACTCTATTGCATCAGAAAAGGTAGCTTGTGACTTTGAGCCTCTCTTAGTAAACATCATCGGATGTATTGGTGGCCTAGTGGACATAATGCCTTAAACTATTCTTACATAGTGTACACCAAGACAATGACATTCACACAATAGAGTCTTCACTCCATTTCGTTCTACTGTTGTGTCCGTTTTGGTCATAGACAACACTTTGGATTCATAAGTGTTTACATTTGAAACGACCCTCACTTCACATTTATATAAGTGACCTCCCTACCAAGAGTATCTTGTATTACTCTACCTTTATAGGGTTAGGGATTCATTAAAAGTCGAGATGACTTACCCTCACCAACAGGTCATCTTGCACTTGGAGTGCTTTAAGGAATAGCTTTATTCATTCTTATGTTCCAAGTGCTCAGTTGAATTTTCATAGCTTAGTTTTCCCCTTAAACCAAGTTCATGGGATCTTCATTCAGCAAAGTAGGGTTACCACTATGATCATTCTTTTCATTGTGGATTTTTAAGCTCATTCCCTCTAGCAATACTCCCAATTGATCTCTATTCAATCCTTTAGTCAAAAGATCTGCCAAAGTTCCTTTGACTTCACACAGTTAATGAAAATAATACCATTTGTGATCAATTGGTGAATGGTATTATGGCTATGACGATCATATCTAGATTTACTGTTATACATGTTGCTTTGCGCCCTTCCTATAGCAGCTTGGCTAACACAGTGAATCATCACAGACAGAAAATGCTTATTCCAACATGGAATATCGGATAAAAAGTTTCGAAACCACTCGGCTTCTTCACCAGCTTTGTCTAAAGCGATGAACTCTGATTCCATGGTTGACCGAACTATACAAGTTTGTTTTATGGACTTTCACGAACCTGCACCTCCTCGAATATAGAAAACTTATCCGCTCGTGGAGTGAGAATCTCTCAAATCAGATATCCAGGTTGCATCACAGTACCCTTCAAGTACAACTGGGTATCTCGAGTATTTAGCCCATATTCAAGGGTGTACTTTAAGTACTTAAGTACCATTTTCAAAGCATTTCAGTGCTCATGACTGAGATTTCTCGTAAATCTGCTCAACTTACTCACCGGGTAGGCCAATTCTGGTTGTGTACAGTTCGTCAGGTACATCAGACTCCCTATTATCCGTGAATATTCCAACTGAGCTACTGGTTGACTTTTATTGGCTACCAGATTTATGCTAAGATCAAGGGGTGTCCTAGACAGAGGACCATCATAGGCATTAAATTTTTTAAACACCTTCTCGACGTAATGAGATTTTGACAAGACAATTCCATAATGGGTTATGATAAAACTTATTACAAGAATAACATCAACTAAATCCGTATCTTTCATGTCGAAATTTCTCTTCAACATTCTTTTCGTATCCGCGATCACTTCATGGCTACTTCTCATGATCAACATATCGTCTATATATAGACATATAATTACAAATGTATTTGATGTACTCTTTACATAAACACATTTATCACATTTGTTGATTTTGAAATGACCGGGGGGTCGTCTATTCAGGACATAGTTACGACAAAGGTAGTCACCGTGCCCACAAGCTTCGTACGCAGCGCGTAGGTCAGCATGGTCTCATTTTCAGCAATGACCGGGGGTTCGTCCTTCAGGTACTTTACCAAACTCAAAGTGGTTTGATAAAAATGCATCTTTTGTTGTCATCTCTCGAAGTCCAGCCTGTTGAATTTTTCGGGCTTCTCAGCAGTAGGACATGGACAGCAGATACATGATGATGATGAATAGCGGTGTTGATTCGTTGCTGAGTGTAGGAACCATCTTCAGTGGATGCCACCAGTTTGGTAGGTGTAACATTATTCGTCTTGCGATTGTTAGAAAAGTTGTGTTGAAATACACGAGAATCATACGAACTGATATGTATTTTTTAGTTCTTACAAATGATCTAAAATAGAAAATTACAATAGAACTGAAAATAAATTACAACTTGAAAACCAGAAAGTTTAGCCGAGGCGAGTAAACTCTTTCCGCAAGATGAATATGGCACGTGTAGTGTTGATGGTTCAGGCGTATCGTCCCCAAAGATACAACAACGATTGACTCGAAATCTGTAATCTTTTGCTATTTTGATAACATATAATTTTTATATCTACTTTTCTCTCTATTTTTCCCACAACAAGCCTTTCTCTATCTCTCGTACTTTTCTCTTCTTTCTAATTTGTCTTTCGTTGTTCTTTCTTTTGTGTATCTCTTTTATCAGCAAAATGAACAATATTTATAGAGGACAAAGAGCAGTTAATGCATGGCCATACAGTTAATGCCTGGCCATACTCAATTATTACAACAAAAAATTATTAAGACAAGTTGACAAGTTTGCTATGGATCATGTGGCCAAATGCCAGAGAAATATTCTTCACGCGTATTGAGCTGCAAATTGGCCGAATTGGTTTAATAGATTATAATGGTGGGACTCACATTCATTAATGAAACTCAATTATTTTTTTGTTTGTATTGTTTGAGTTGCATAGTATGTAGCACAAGTTTCAGTATTTTCTACTTCATGTTGTTAATGTTCCAAGTCTTGACTGACTGTAGTATTTTTAGGTCACCGTTGTGTGGCTCTCCCGGTCCAGTCAGTACTGGAGTGTAGTCTTCTAATTCGTCATGTTGTTTAACCTTCTTGTGGAATAAGATTTCTTCCATCATTGCTAGACATGGCCGAGGGTAACACTGGCCCTGAAAAGCCAGCTTTTGAACCGGCCCAGAACCCCTTAAGGGTCGGTTTAGGGTCGTGTTTTATTCCTTTTTTACTCGTCTGGCCAGGCCGGTTCCGGGTTGGAAGACGGGACGTATTCTTTTTTACCGGCGGTTCGACCCGTCCCGGCCTCTGAACACGTCTAATCATTGCCGGGGAAAAAAAAAATGAACATACGAAATTGGTCTAGGTTCTCACTTAACGAACTTGTCCAAGAAGTTACCAATCGTTTGGATTTATGCTACGGGCCACTCATAGCTGATAGGGAAAATTTTATAACTGCCCCATTTATAATAAACAATTTTACAAAA
>CACSLK010017224.1:1740678-1753787 GCA_902706635.1 Striga hermonthica | reverse complement strand
CCCCGCGGCCTATCACAAGACCCGAACGTTAGGAACAAACCCGCAACGTTTAAATGACGAAAATACCCCTTCCGTCTCTGTATATAAGCGCCCTCAGGTTCCCTTCCCGGCGATTTTGCCATAATCGACACCACAAAAACCAAACACCAAACCAGAGCAAAAAAAGCCCCTTTCCTCCTCCGATTCGGAAAATTCTCCGGGAGTAAAAGACGTAGAAACACCTCACCGGCGCGCGTGTGTGTGTGAGAGGTTATTATGGCTATGGGGACTGAAAGATCGAAGCCGCTGCACAATTTCACTTTGCCCTGCGATCTGCGGTGGGGAAACCAGCAATTCCTCCGCTGCATGAAGGTCGACACCGGCGGACGGATCCCCTCCGGCAACCGCGCCGACGGAAACAGTTCCGGCTCTTCCGATCACCACAACCACCGCCACCACCTCCCAATCCAGCAGCGCCGCACCACCAGGGATCGGGAGAGGGACGGAGATTCTTCCTCTCGATTCGCTAACGGATCTCCCCGCGCGGGCCGCGCGCCGCCTCCTTCGTCGGCGGCGCACGGCGTCGGCCGGAGATTCGCGTACGACGATGACGGCGGAATCGCCGCCACGAGGGAGAAAGTGATGCTCGATCTCCAGACGGCTGCGGATAAGATGAGAAACGCGTTTTTCAAGGACGGCGGTCTTGATGAGGGCGGAGTCTCCGTCCCCCGGCCACCGCCGCCGCCGCCACCTCCCCCACCCGCCGCGGAGGGAGAGAATAACCGTCCGTGGAACCTGAGGGCGAGGCGCGCCACGCCGGCGAGCGGGTTCGCCGCGGCCGCCTGTGGTGGAAGCAGCGGCGCCGGCGGCAAGGGTTCGAGATTGGAAGCGCCAAGGCCCAACCCCGGATCCTTCCAGATGCGGTCGTCAGCAGCAGCGGCCGCCCAGAAGTCTCCGATTCACAGGATCGACGGCGGCGAGGCGGCGGCCGGCGGCGAGAAGAAGGAGCGGGCGAAGTTTTCCGTTGCGCTCTCAAAGAGACACATCGAGGAGGATTTCTTCTCGATTTCTGGCCACCGGCCGCCTCGCAGACCTAAGAAGAGACCAAGGACCGTTCAGAAGCAGTTGGATGTAAGTATAAGAACACATTCAAATTCGATTCGATTCAATCTCTTCCGTGAGCAATCTTTAACTCTAAAACAATCTGTCAATTTGGTTCGTCTGAATTACTGTTTCATAGTTGTTCTTCATCTACCTTCATTGTTTTCTTGTTCATTTATTTCAATTTGTGGTATTTGCAGACCTTATTCCCAGGACTCTGGCTGACAGAGGTTACACCAGATATGTATAAAGTCAATGAAGCTGCTCCATAACCAAAAAAGCAAAAATTATAAGAGGTAAAATCATCCATTTTTGTTTTCATCTTATTTCCAACTTTCAGTAGGATGATACAGTATTTAGACGATGAATGTTCGATGAATGGCCTAATTTTTCGAGTTTCAATCCGAAACAGGTTAATTGCCAAGGATGGACTATATAGCAGAAAATTACACCAGCATTAGAAATCAGAATTTGAGAAAACTGTTTAAATTCCTCTGGTAAGAATGTGGCCTACAAGAAAAGGGCTCTCAGGTGCTCTGGGAATGCTGATTTTTGCTTCTCCTTTTTTTCCTTTTCCTTGATTTTAATTGTTCATACACATGTCTTCGAATAAGGGGAATAAAGATGAAGTAGTTATGGAAGTTGGGAGGTTTTCTTCGTAGCTCTTTTGTAATTTGAAAACTTTTGGTTTTATGATATCCAAGCTCTCATATTTTTTTCATTTCGTAACAGTGGCAATAGTCATTATTTTGCACATTATGTGTTTATTGTTTCATAGGCTTTTGTAAATTGTGTTTCTTGGCTATATGGTGATGATTGTTGTGGTCAGTTGGTTTTATTCGTCAAATTCGAATGCTTAAATTTGCAATGGCGATTTCTATGTTTTCTTGGTGGATTCCGCTCAACTGTGGATCATCTGATAGTGCGAACATTTCATCACTACACGCCGGATGTATTAATAACGTCATTAATGTGACTTTTTCTTGGGATACGAGAACAGAAGAAATTACAGGTTTTGTATGAAAGATTTGAAATCACACGTTCATCTAACTAGGGATTCGAGTTTTGTTTGAGCATTTGTTAGGTCATTTGGAGCGTCTTTTAGTATCTGATGATGGCTGCTGGTGAGATTTGGATTGTTCTTTCAGGTGGTGCTGCTGCATTGCCTGATTTCTGATCATTGAAATGTTATATTTTGGGCCAAATAATGAACATTACCCTTAGCTTTAGCCATCTTCTTGCCTTCTTATTAGTAAATCCAGTTTTCTAAAGTTACAAGCTCTGCTTTTTTGTTCTTTTCTGTAATGCAAGGTACAAAGATTAAGGTTTTGTTGCACTTGAAAGTGTAGAGAAAAAATCTCAGGGGTGATTTTAATTTTGAGTCACTAATGTTTGTTGGGAACAACTCGTTTTGATTCTTACCTTATGTTTTCTCCCATAATCTTGTATATTGAAATAGGAACTAAAGTAAAAGTCTCAATCTTCGTTGAACTTGCATTCAATTTTTCGATTTTAGATGCCGACATTATGTTTAATTATGGTTCATATTTTATGTTTCCACTCAATTATCATATGTAAGTCCCCCCACATTGGGCTCGTTTCGTTCGATCGTCTGCAGTCAATGAATATTTTACCGTTGGATCAACACACGCATATATGCCCATGTCGGATGTGTGTTGATCCAATGATAAAAAGACTGGCTTGCATTGGGTTAAAAAAATTCACTTTTATAAAATTAATGAGTGCCTTTACATTGTCTAAGTCTTGCAGACAGCTCTCCAAAGAAACTTATGTGGTTTGTTTTTATAACTAAGTTTAAAATATTACGAGACTTGATGGATATTGCTTACTAAATGCATCCATTAAATTTTATGTGAGCACGTTTTTTGCCCGCTTTTTCTATAGATTTGGTGATCTTTTATACCTTCATCATTCCCAACCCAACCTAATAATTAAATATTATTTCTCTCTTTTCTGAGTACAAAACTCAATCT
This sequence comes from Striga hermonthica, assembly GCA_902706635.1. NCBI lineage: Eukaryota > Viridiplantae > Streptophyta > Magnoliopsida > Lamiales > Orobanchaceae > Striga > Striga hermonthica. The sequence continues at coordinate 1,750,713 of CACSLK010017224.1, read as the reverse complement.
TCCATCCTAATTATTCATTATTCCCAATCCAACTCAATCTAAATATTTATTTTAATTTAATTTATTTAAAAATTATAATTTTATTCCAAAATATATCAAATGTGGTCTCTATTTGTAGAGAATGAAAAAATACGAATTTAATATCTTTTTTTTTAAACAAAAAATACACTTATCCAATCAAAATGGGACAAGTGTCCCATTCTCATACAAAATGTAGGTCGCGACCCAAGGTCACAATGTGACCTGGGTCGCTCAAATCTCACGAGCTTTCCCTTTTTATTTTTTTTTTTATTTTTTTAGTTTTTAATTGATGACCCACGGGTTGGATCACCGATAAAGTCGGTCTTAATATTGGTGTGTGCCCTTTATACTCCTAGTTTCATTTTTAGTCCTTTATATTTTCTTAGTTTCATTTTTAGCTTAGGATGCAATTACTTTGGACTGCAATCAATAATGAATGGTAATGGTATCTTTTGTTAATGAAAATTCAATGCAGATCAAACTTAAGAGCAAATAAGTTTATTAAACCTTATACGGGCAATATATTTTGACTTTGACCATCTCAATCCTATTAGGCGATTACCAACATCTTTTAGGCTATTTTATCTTGCTTTAAGTAAATATGCCAAAATATCGTGTGATTTCTCAAATTTGGCCCTAATCCTAAGTTTTCCAAAGAGATTTTGGCCTCATTGATTATAAATATTTTTTGTTAGGCCCAAACAGGCCCATCGATTCGGCCAAAACAGGCTCTAAATCGGCCTAAAATTGGCCCGTTGAGCACAGGTCTTGAATCGGCCCGTGGTTTACTCAGGTCGGTTCTGGTTCAATCATCTATAAATTTTCAATCGACGGTTTCGATTTCGAACCGAAACCATAACCGACAGTTTCATCTTATTATTATTATTATTATTATTATTATTATTATTATTATTATTATTATTATTATTTATTTTTTTTTATAAATAAGTCGGGCCGGCCCAGAATCAATATAATCGGGTCGGTTCACGGCTTCCAAAACCGCAACACAAAATCGAGCCCGGAACCGTCATTTGATCATGTCTAGTTGAGAGTACTGATTATTTTTTCCTCATGTTTTAGGTTCAATTTAGTAGTGCCTTTTGTCAATTTTTATCAGCGGTTTTAGGTTTCTTATGTTATATATGGAAGAGTTGCGTTCATGTTCGTTACTTGATAACAATTGTGATATTTGTCTAGGTTGATATAGCAATAAAGGTAGCTAGGTGAACCAGCCTAAGTAGTTAACTCGAGCATGACCTGTTCAACGGAGTCTCAGCTCGTTATCAGTGCTCGAGCTCGTTAGAGAGTTTAGTAGAATAGCTCAGGGTAAAAGTCAGCCTGAATGAAAAATAAGGGCCTGAGCTCCTTAGGGAGCTCGGACAGATGATGAGTTGGCACCATAGGCGGCTCCAGGAGGTAGGCAACCTAGGCATGGGCCTAGGGCCTCTATTTTATTTGGGGCCTCATTTTTTTTATATTATATATTTGTGTTGGGTTTTGTTTATCTATACAAATGAGACCTCATTATTATTTTAATATTATGTATTTGTGTTGGATTTTGTCTATTTACACAATATTTATACAAATGAAGGGGTTAATGGCTAAATATGGACTTGAGTCATTACACAAGCCATTACACAAATGAAGTGGCTAATGGCAAAATATGTAATTTGTGTGGGAAATTGTGGCCCTAAATATTTCATTTGTTTTTGTATGATGTTCGGTCAGAACAAGTTGTGTGAGAATAATATTCTTTGTAGTGACATGATTTTATTTTCTCTTTGTTGTCCTCGTGATTGGTTGAATGTAATTTATTAAAGATCTTTGTAGCCCGGAGGTAATTTATCAATTCCAAGTTTAAGAAAAACAAGATTTTTTTTTTCAATTATTTATTTATTTATTTAATAATCTCGTTTAAATTTATGATTCTATCTGCAAATAGCCCTAATTACCATGTAAGTTCAAATCGAGAAAATTCGTAAAGAAAAAACTTGTTTGGGGCCTCCGAATTTCTGGAGACGGCCCTGGTTGGCACGACCTTGAGGTCGCACATGTGAAGGTCGTTGTTTTGAACTGGCAAGCCATGCATCAAATGGGTCACGAGGTCGTAGGTGAAGACCTAAGGGCCTAGAAGTCGTGTGAGGAGAGGGAACAAAATTTGATAGGGATGGAAAGTATAAGTTGCTAAGGAGCCTAAGTGCATCTCCAGTATATGAGTGTCAATGTTAAAATTTTCATGCCACATGGTAGTAATTAATTAGATAATAATTGTTTATAACATCAACATGACATTGTAGATTATAACAGTGTAAAACTATCTCCAATGCATTTACTTTCTTCACGTGATTTGTATGTGTATATTTCTTTATGTTGTAAAAACAAAAATAAGAAAGCATTTTATGAAAGACTAACCAGACTCATTGGATAAAACATATCAAGACTGCAGCTTCGAGATTTTTAACAACTTAGTTACGTTTATTTTTAAATTAAAAAAAGAAAAAAGTGGTTTCCATCATTCCAAAACTAAATAAATAATAAAAGCAGGGAAATCAAAAATTTTAATTAAAAAGAAGTAGTCTCATCCTCCCAAAACTAAATAAATAATAAAATTAGGAATCAATTTTTGGAAAGAAAAAATTAAGTACATAAAAAAATGATCCAGTAAATATAAAGTAGTTTAATTTTAAAATATAAAAATGTTATTTTTTTATCTATCAAGTAAATACAAAATAGTGTAATTTATATAATATGAAAATTGTAATTATATTGATTGCCATATTTTCCCACGAAATCTAAAAAAATTTCTGGTTTTTTCCCACGATTCCACAAATTTTGGCACATTTATTTGTGAGTCATACTGTCCAATACACTGTTTGCTTTCAAACGCTGGGCTTGACAGTAGTCAAGCCACATCACAAAAAATTGGACCTTGACAGAGTTCATTGAAGATATAAATATTAAAGACATTATGTTCAATGATGACATGTCATTTAATTTTTCTCCTTTAACATTATGAATTGGAGATGCTCTAAGATCCAATAGAGGTGTTATACTAGGAAAGGAGATACAGTAGAATCTCTTTCATAGTAACAAGGTTACTTGAGTAAGAAGATAACCTCCATAGAAAAGGAGGTTATGAGGTTTTGCTTTAAACAACACATTATTACATTTTCACGTATAGTTTTAGCATATTCACGAGCGAAATCTGACATGAGCGTTGGAGGTTTTCTGCTGGGACCCATCCCTGACATGACATGTTTTTCTCACAACCATCGTGTTTTGAGTAAAATCGCACACATTTAATAAAGCCATGAAAAATAGTAGCAATTAAGGGCAAAAATAAAAAAAATAATCAACGTCTCCGAAAAACTTGTTTTCGAACACGACACCATCATTTGATGTAGATAACATATTTTTCTCGCAACCATCGTGTTTTGAAGCAAAATCGTATACATTTAAAAAAAGTCATGGAAAACAATAGTAATTAGGGGCAAAAATGAAAAAATAATCAACGTCCCGGAAAAACTTATTTTCGAACATAACACCATCATTTGATGTGAATAACATATTTTTCTCGCAACCATCGTGTTCTGAAGCAAAATCGTATACATATAAAAAAAACCATGGAAATAGTAGTAATTAGAGGCAAAAATGAAAAAATAATCAACGTCTCCGGAAAAACTTGTTTTCGAACACGATGCCATCATTTGATGTAGATAACATATTTTTCTCGCAACCATCGTGTTTTGAAGAAAATCGTATACATTTGAAAAAACCATGGAAAAATAGTAGTAATTAGGGGCAAAAATAAACAAAAAAAATAATCAACGTCGCCGGAAAAACTTGTTTTCGGACAAGGCACCACCATTTGATGTGGATAACATATTTTTCTCGCAACCATCGTGTTTTGAAGACAAACTAACTCTCTCTCTTTTTTTTTTCCTTTGGCGCAATATAACATAGCACGATGTATTCGAAATTAACGTTCGGCCACCTCTTTGATATGAGAGTGTACACTTCGTCAAACGTTGATCCAATGTGCATAGAGAACACAAACAATTCATTCTTGTATGTACAACTCCATAGTATATCACTTTGTGCCCCTTCCATTAATCTACCAATAATTGAATAAATGAAAAAAAAAAAACTTCACATTTTCCAGCAAATATGGTACCAAACAGTGATTAAGTGGTACTATATACATACAATCAGAGCAATAACAAGAATAGTGGTACAATGATCATTCCCACATTATTTCCTTGTGTTTAGGGTGAATAACACATAACATAACCTAACAATAGCATCAATTTCGTATACATGAACAAGAAAATAGAGATTATGATCAATTTATTTGATTTAAGGTAAATATTAACAACAATATTCGAAATTCAATCCATAACAAATTAACCAAAAATATATGAATTAAAGATGATTTTTAGACTCTAAAATCCTCATATAATACATAGATTACTACTTACTACTTCAAATTTTGGCCGAAAAAAGGACAAATGCTCCCGGGAAAATATCAGTTTGCCGGACAAAATTCACGTCCTTATCACTTCTTTCATCGTATTTGTTGCCGTCGGAGTTCTTCTAGCCAGATTCGTTGTCACCGAAGGACGAACCTGCAAAAAAAGAAAAAAAAAAAAAAAAAAAAAAAAACAAAAAAAGTAGCCAGAAGGATAAGGTGACGGGAAGGAGGAAGACGACGGTGAGGGTTTTTTGGTAGGGAAGAAAAGATTGGGAAAATATAATTTATATTGTGTATGGTAGGGGAAAAAAAAGAGAGCCGCCGGTTTTTAGCACTTTTTTTAAGTAAAAAATGAAATACAACCATCTTTTTTAAAAAGATGAAATATAGCCATTTTAGGGGTGAAAAATACAATTCTACCCTTATTAATATTTTAGCTAAAATTTCTAAAACTTTTATTAGAACTTGTCATATTTTTAGTCCTAATTTTTTACTTATCTCTTGAACCTTTTGTTCAATTTTATATATATTGTTATTTGGTTTTATGATTACTTCAGTATAAGTATTTGTTTTCGAAGAACTTGCTTCGTTTTCTTCATTATTCTGTTTAGGAATAACATATTCTATTTTAGGTCTAACAAAAGATGAAGTTCTATGTACTTGAAAGGACCTTCTAGGTGCTTCTAGTTGTAATATAGGTGAAAACAATTCATCTATTTCAATTTTATCATTAGGTTTGAATGACAAACTGTGATGACTGTTAGTCAATGCATAGTTTATTCTCCATGTTACTAAAAATGGATGATTTCCAGTTTTCATTATTTTTCTTTTCATGTTCCAACACAAAGTGATGGAATCATCTAAATTATTGTCTAATAAGGACATCCCAACTTGGTAGTTTAAGTTAAACTTAATTTTACCAAATTTTAAATTTCCACTCCCTTCTGCTATTAGAGCATCAGAATAATTAATCATTCTATTATCAATTAATTTTATTGTAATGGGAGAGTCTATTCCTAAACTATAAGTTGATTTAAGAATCATTTGTATAGTAGAAACATGTAAGTAAGAGATTTTATTCCTAGTTTCTGTTTTTATATCTTTCAATGTAGAAAGAATTTGTTCTTTACAGATAACAGGAATAACTACATTTCCTTTTGTTTGACCTGTATCTATTGCTTCTTCTCCAGAAATAATTCCAAAGAATATTTCATTTTTCCTAGAAATTAAGTTATTTAATTCTTCATCAATCCTTCATTTCTGAAGTTATGGTTCTTTTTTAAGTCATGATCTGCTATTCCTAATTTATTAGCATCTATCAGGGCTTCAATTAAATAGCCTGATTTTTCGTGCTTTGTGTAGTAATCTAAAAGATTATCTTCTCTATCCATTAATCTAATATTTTAGTACTTTCGCCTGATACGAGGCTCTGATACCATTTTCACTTATTTTCACTTTCGTTTTCACTCATCATTTTCACTTATTTTCACTTATTCCTAGATATTAAATCTTAGTTTTTCAATTTTTTCTTTATACTTTTCAGATAATTAACTTGTCCTTCTATTTCTGGAAAACAATCTCCATAGTAATTATCTCTTGTAAAATACCTTTTATAATAATTTTTCTTGAGTGTAATTCCATATATAAGGTATTCTAGATTTTGTAAAAGATCTTCTCTAGCTTTTTCAAATAAATCTATTTCATTTTTTCTTATATTACCATAAGTATCTAAACTTATGGAACTAGCATTTAATCTTTCGTTAATAATGTCAAACTCTTCTTTCATCTTTAAAAGTTAAAACAATCTTTAAAAGAAATTGTTCTCTCTTTTTATTTTATTTGAAACTGTGATTTATGAGGAATACTCATGAGAAAGATGAGACTCTGCCAAGATAAATCCATTTTTTACAAACCTCAAATTCTGGGGTTGTAATGGATTTTCGTTTTGGACGAGTCGAAGGCTATAAGCCATTCTTCCAATATCCGAAGCAATCAGATTTTTATCGCAAGTTCGAATCAAAGTTCGATACTTAATTTTCAACTTTTGAATAGTTGATTCTAAGATAACCCTAAGCGGCGATTTTCCCCCAAATCAGCGCTCCTCTTCCTTCAATCGTGTTTGCTCTGCCTTCCTCGGTGCCGGAGATGTCAAGGCCCACAGTCGTCCTCCTCTACCTGATCCTCTCCTGATGTCGCGTGTCTCATCTGGCCATGGAAGCTCTGCGGTCGGGTTCTGCCCAGGTGGTTGCAGACGGGGCTCCGGTTGGTGGTGGCGATTCTCCTATCGGCGTTCGCCGGCGAATCGAGCTTCTCCTTTTTGCTGGTGCTGATTTGGGCAGGTATGCCTCTCATCGCCCTTTGTCTGTGGCCGTTGGGCTGGATTTTTCAAGCGATGCCTCGCTGCTCTGGCGGGGTTCGGCTTCTGGTCGCTGGTGTCTCGTGGTGGTCCGGGGCGGTGCGTGTTCTGAAGGGGGGTTGGGACTCCGGTGTTGCGGCAGTTGGTGGCAGTGTCTGGAGTTGAGGGGCCGGCCATTCTCTTCACCCTCTGTTCGTCTAGTGGTGTTAGATGGTGGGGTTCGGTTCTCTCGAGCTCGGCTAGTGGTGTTAGACGAGTTTGGGTGGGTCTGGTGTGGGTGCTGGCTGTTTCTCTCTTGGATGGGGACGAGTCGATTCTGGGATTGGTTTGGAGTTCGGTTGGCTCTACTGTATAGGCCTTTCGCAGTTTCGGTAGTCGCCGCTCGATCTTGGGGCCTCTCTTGTGTCGATCGTTTCACTGCAGGTCGAGCTCTTTCGTTTACCGGGGAAGGGCCCTGCGTTGTTTTTCCTTGTTGTAGTTTGTTTTTGAGTCTGTGGTAGTTTAGTGTTTTTGGTCTGGGATCTTGCCTGAGTGCTTTGTATTGTCTTTTTGGTCTGGGCCGTTGGCCCCTGTGTTGATTACCCCGTGGGGGCCGATCCTATTCTCCTGTGGGGAGCGATTGTAGTTGTGGGTAGTGTGTTGTGCCGTTCTTAGTTGTTGAGTCTTTTATTCTAGCTTGGCTAGTTGAGGTTCTAGGCGGTCTTCTGACCTGTCCTCTCAGTTTGTAGTTGCACTTTGTGCCTTTTGATTATAATATATCTATCGTTTCGGAAAAAAAAAAAAAAAAATAGTTGATTCTAAAATATATTCCCACGAAATAGCAGGCATTGTATATTATTTATATACAGAGTTTTTCTAAGTTTGATATAACTTTAGCTAACTCTTTTTCTCTAGTTACAAGTGATGAATGAATATCATTGTAATAGTTATCCTTTGTTCTTCGTTTATTATTTCTAATAGTTTGTCTTTGAACACCATTTTCTAGAATTTTCAGTCTCTCTAAAATTTCTAGCTTAATGATCTTTAAAAAATTATTTTCTAATTTTCTTAATTCTTCATATTTATCTAACCTTATAGGTAATTGCATGCAATTTTCAATGTTATTAAAAACATTATTAAAAAGTTCTAAGTTCATACCTTTCTTATGGGTTTTGAATTCTTTTAGTGTATTTGAGATGATTGGTCCACCATAGCTTCCTGCTTTTATTCTTCAAATTCCAAACACTGTGCTTCAAATCGCCTTACAGCCCTTCTCCGTGGGTCTTACTCCGACGAGCAATCGTGTCTCCAGGAATCTCCAGAGAATTTTAGCCTAAGCTTTTTGGTTTGATTATTTCTTGAAGCTTACTAGCTTCTAAGTGTTTGAAGTTTAATGCTTCTGAAATAAAGATTTTGACTAAAGGAAAATTTTTATTCAATATTGAAGAAGTTTACAGAAAATGATGCCCCAGAAAGATGCAATCTCCTCCCCCTATATAGACAATAGAAATGCGTGAATTATTGGGGTTCGACACAAGTTGCCGTCTCACCAAATGCATTCTGAAAAGAAAAAGGAAAAGCAGAAACTCTTCAATGAGTTTGTCTGCCATTATTAAATTGTGGAGCCGAAACTCCTCTACATAAGGCTGCCTCTTACATTATTAAATAGTGGTAGGGACTTAAATTTTCAAATATCACATGGTGGTGGTTGGCAGGTCGTCTGTGGCAGCTGGCATGCTTAAGTTTTCTTCTTTTTCCAAAGTGGTAGGGTCCTCCACATCGTTCTCCTTTTGCTTGCCCGGTTCCCTTTTGTCTTTTGTGTCGGCAACCTTCTTCTTCTTCTTCTGGTGCTTTTCTTTCTCCTCATTGACTGTAAGAACAATGGACTGCACCATTTGCTTAGTTGCTTCTGTGGCATGGATCTTAAGAATGAGATTATCCTGCCAATTCTGGACTATGGCCAAGTCTTGTTTGTCGATTTTCTTGTTGAAATTACTAACCAGAAGTATATTCGGGCTGCAATAATTTACTTTTATTTGGCTTGATGAATTTATTTTTTCTAACGTTTTCAAGATAAAATAAATTCTATCTGCTCTTTCTAATTTCAGCTCTTCCTCTGTCAATGGAGGTTTTTCTTGTACCAGTGGTACTGGTAGTTTCACTTCTCCAGATACCCCCACATGAATATAGTGGTATGCTGGATATTGTTCTTCATCGTTCCAGTCTGGAATTGAACTCCAGACCTTGACCAAGATTGATTTGTTGTTTTCACGAATTCTGCATTTTTCCATGTACAAAGCGATCGCTTGTTTGATTTTTGGAAAATATGACAACTTTTTTAAACTGTTCTCTGGGTAGAGGGTATCTATGAATCCTCCTAGGAACAAGTCTCTTGTTATTTCAGGTGCAACTCCTGGTAGCAGAATGGCTTTGATCTGTTGATTTCTGCTTATAGGAATGTATCCTTGTTCACTTGTACTCGCGTTTACTTCTTCATATAACGTGAGCCATTCTTCTTTGGTTATAGTAGTTTTGATTAACTTACTATCCAGTTGCTGTATTTTGAATTCATCAAATTTTATGAATGGATTTTTCAACTGATGCTCTTTAGGAATACCAGTGTTACGATATACTGGTACCCTCTCAGTGATTCTGCTTTTTAGCTTTTCAAAGATCATTCTTGCTTCAAATTCAGTTTTTGCCGTATGGTAGTATTCAGGTGGCAAATCTTTTATTTTCTCAAAGCTATTATAGACTCCAATTATTGGTCCGGTGTGTACCGTGTACCAATTAGGTGCCCTTTCATCTTCGATAAAGGTTGATTGGGTCTGTTGATCTTTGACCAAAGCATCTTTGTATTCGGTTGTGGTTTTGGCTTCGCATTTGCTATCAGACTCTGAGAGTCTTCCCTTCTCTGTCTGATTTTTCAACTGTATTATCTTCAATTTCTGTTTTAAGATTTCCAATTCATGTTCCTTTTGCATGATTTCCAATTTTAGTTCTTCAACTTGAAGATCCATTCTGGTCCTTTTTGCTTTTGATTTTGCAATTTTTTGATGATCTTGTTCGAGTAACTGCTTCTTCAATCAAATACCTGTAAATTCCCTTGTTAGACAATCAGCAAGATAATTTTTATCACCTTTTATGTGTTCAACATCAAATTGATAGTGTTTTAGGTGTAATTGCCACCTAATCAATCTACCTTGTT
>CACSLK010017224.1:1696676-1707205 GCA_902706635.1 Striga hermonthica | reverse complement strand
GGTCGAACTTACGATGAGATGATGAAAAGTTGCAGGAAGTACATCAATTTGGAAGAGACGGAGGCTGAGTTTGCCAAACTCGAGGGGGTGGTGAAACCTGAGCAGGGGAAGGGAAGACCGAGCTCGCCGAGGAGAGGATCACCTAGGAGGAATTCCTCAAAGAACGGCTCATCCAAGAGGTTGTCGCCCAGAAGGGATGGGCGAAATTCGTTCCGTGGAGGGCGAGAAGATCGCTGGCAAGGGCGACCCCGGCTACCCAATGGTCAAAGATACAACAATTTCACTCCTATCAATGCCCAGGTGGGCGAAGTCTTGGCGGCTATCGAGGAGAAACTAAAAAGCAAAGAGGCCACGTGGCCGGCGACGAGATTCGATGGGCCGACCAAACCCAGGTCGAATAGATACTGCAGATTCCATAGGGATTATGGACATACCACGGAGGATTGTAGGCACCTGAAAGACGAGATCGAGCGTCTCATAAGGGCAGGAAACTTAAAAGAGTTCGTCATCCGTGATCGACCACGAGGTAAGGAGAAAAGGAGGTGCAGAGAGGATTCAGTGTCGAGGAGTGACAGGGAGGATGACAGAAAGGATGATGCCAGGAGGGAGAAGAGGAGGCGAGGGGATGATGCTCGAGAGGAGCCGAGAGTGGAGATGCCCGCGAAGAGGGGCACAATTTACATGATTTCCGGAGAGCCCACGGATGGAGACTCAAACAGAGCACGAAAGGGGCATGTGCGAGCCATAAAGCGCAAAAGTGAGGAGGTCGGGATAACTGTTCGAATGCCGGTGATCAGCTTTCGAGCAGAGGATGCGGAGGGGGTTTTGCTGCCCCACAATGACGCGCTGGTCATCACGGCAGAAGTAGCGGGGTTCGATGTGAAGAGGGTGTTCATCGACACTGGGAGCTCAGTCGATGTGATGTTCTATGACTGCTTCGCGCAGATCAACAAGCATTTGAATCTGGAGTTGAAGCCGGTAGCGACGGCCTTATATGGTTTTAATGGAGGTGAGGTGATGCCAATGGGCGAGGTGAGTCTAACTGTGGCGTTAGGGTTGGGCGATACTAGGAAGGTAAGGATGATGCGGTTTGTAGTGGTTGGTGCAGAGTCGTCGTACAATATCATCCTGGGGCGAACAGGTTTGAACGCGTTCCAAGCAGTTGTGTCTACATACCACATGACGATCAAATATCCTGTGAGCAAAAATGTGGGCGAGATTGCTGGGGACCAGCTCACATCGAGGAGTTGTTACCAAACCACAATCAGCAATAACAAGCAGATGGCAAAAAAGCAATTAAAAGATGGGGAAGAGAGGCCTAATCGACCAGGAGGGTCGAGGTCGAAGGAAGAGAAAGGATGGCAAGACAAGGGAAAAGAGAAGATAGACATGCAACCTGGTGGTGAGGTCGAAGAAATTTAGATGATGCGGGGGAGTGACGATCGAAAGTTTAGAGTTGGGAAACACCTGGGAGAGCCGATCAGGTCGAAGTTAGTCGGCTTGATAAGAGAGTTCGCGGACATCTTTGCATATACAGTGGAGGAATTAACAGGGATTGAGGCCAGGGTAATTGAGCATAGGTTGAATATTAATCTCAGTGTGAGGCCAGTAAGGCAAAAAAAGAGACATCATGGCGTAAAAATGGATAAAATAATCAAGCAGGAGGTCGAAAAGTTGTTAAACGTCGGGCATATCAAAAGGATCCAGTTTCCAGAGTAGTTTTCTAACACAGTGATGGTGTCCAAATCAGGGGGGAAGTGGAGGATGTGCATCGACTTTCGCGACCTGAACAAGGCATGCCCGAAGGATCTATACCCACTGCCCCGGATCGACCAACTGGTAGATTCCACGGCGGGATGCGAACTGCTCAGCCTGATGGATGCCTTGCAAGGTTATCATCAAATCCCTTTGGCGAAGGAAGATTGGAAGAGGGTGAGTTTTATAACGAGAAAAGACACCTATTGTTACGTGGTAATGCCATTTGGATTGAAGAATACGGGGGCAACTTACCAAAGGCTGGTCGACCAGATTTTCAAAGACCAATTGGGAAGGAATATGGAGGTATATGTCGATGACATTCTGGTTAAAAGCAAGGTGGAGGCGGATCATGTGGGAGACCTAAGGGAGACTTTCCAAACGCTGAGGAGGTATGGCATGAAACTTAACCCAGCCAAGTGATCATTTGGTGTGAAAGCAGGAAAATTCTTGTCTATATGGTGACGAAATGGGGAATAGAGGTAAACCCGGAGAAGGTGAGAGCGGTGATCGAGATGAAGCCACCTGCCAATGTGAAGGAGGTCCAAATACTAATTGGTCGAGTAGCGGGCTTAAGCAGATTCATCTCTAAAGTGGCCGAGAAGAGTGGTCCTTTGTTCAAAACATTGAAGAAAAGCTCAAAATTTCAGTGGACGAAGGAGGCCCAGAAGGCTTTCGAGGAATTGCGGGAGGTGTTGGCAAATTCGCCCTTGCTGGCTAAGCCTGTACAGGGGGAAGAGCTCGTGCTCGAGACGGTTTCCAGCCGGTCGGGGTGCGAGATTTGTATTAATAATCATATACTACATTATTAAAAAAAAATTAATGTTCATAATTATTTTTTATACTAATCAATATTTAATTACTTTAATATAAGTAGTTTATAATTATTGGCTCATGCATCGTACGTGTTACATACTAATTTCTACTAAGAGGTATTTCCTTAAAATAATAATTGTTTGAGACATTCATCACTTGAGAATTTCCAAGCTCTCATAATGCGTCATGGAAAGACTGGTGCCATCGTATGTCGAGCATTCTCGACCACGCTGAGAAAGTGCGCCAGAGTTTGGTTCACATAAAATTAATAAACATAAAATGACCACAATCGTTCCCTCGTATTAGGGTTATTAGTTAGTTAGTATTAATTAGCTAGTTAGTTAGTATTAATCTACATGGTTAGTTAGTTAGATTAGTTAGTTGAGATGATTAGTGAATGACAGCTAAGTTGCGGCTTCCTCATATATTGTATTGCATAAATATCTCATAGTTGTACAAACACAAGATTAACTCAGTTCAATGAAATCAGTCTTCTCCATCTTCTATCTCAATATGGTACCAGAATTAGGGCTTATTTTTTGTTGAATTTTTTTTTTTCCTGCCATGGCTGAGCTTCATGTTTCTTTGCCGGCGACCGCTTCTCTTCCTCATCTTGTACCTCTTCCCCTCCGCTTGGATCGTGCAAGTTTCTCCTACTGGAAGCCACAGATTCTCTCTACAGTTAGGGCTTATTGCCTTGAGGATTTCCTACTCAATTCCTCTTCTCCGGCGAAATATCTTTCTCCAGCCGCTGGATCTTCCACTCCGGTCATCAATCTGGCGTTTCTTACTTGGATGCGCACTGATCAGCTTCTATTGAGTTAGATGCTCGCCTCCATGACTGAGTCTATACTTGGTCACGTTACCCGGTGTTCTTCGTCGGCTGAGGTTTGGACTGTCTTACTGCAACTTTTTCACGCTCAATCCAAAGCTCGCGTGCTTCATCTTAAATTTCAACTTCAAACGCTCAAAAATTGTGATTTGTATGTGGAAGAGTTTGTTCTTAAAATGCGTAGCTTTGCCGATGAGTTGCTTTCTGTTGTACATCTTATTTCGGATGATGAGCTGGCGATGTATGGGCTGTGAGGTTTGGGCTCGGACTATGAAGCTGTTGTTGTAAATCTCACATCTCATTTGGATTCTATTTCCTTAGCTGAGATTCAGTTTGCTCTTCAGACTTATGAGATGCGCTTGACCAGCCAAATTGCTTCTTCTCCGGCTGCTTTTCCAGTCACAGCGACACCTACCACCTCTGATCATGTTCACTCTGCCAACTTTGCTCAATCTCGTAGAGACTTCTCTTCTTTCCGTGGTTTTAACAGAGGACGTGATCGTTCTCGTGGTCGTGGCCGCTTCTATAAGAATACTGATAAGGTTGTTTGTGAACTTTGTGGCAAAGCAAATCATGTTCCCTTGAAGTGTATCGTTTGTTTGATATCAACTTTACTGGACAAGATGGTTTTGTTTCCTCTCTTCAAGCTCATATTGGTGAGACCAGTGCCTCTCTTCCGGCTAATGCTTCATCATCATCATCCTCAGTCCATGGCTCTGATCCACACTGGTATTTTGATAGTGGTGCTACAAATCACCTCACTGCCAACTTTGAAAACTTGTCTCTTCAGGTTGTTCCCTATCTAGGTAATGGCATGGTCCTGGTTGGTAATGGCTCTAAACTTCCTATCTCTCATACTGGTTCTTCTTCCTTTTCCACTGGCCATCATAATCCTATTCTCCTCAATAATATACTTTTAGTTCCCAACATCACTAAAAATCTCCTCAGCATATGTCAGCTTACAAAATACAATAACATTCTTATTGAACTTCATTCTTATTTTTGTTTTGTGAAGGACAAGATCAATCATCAAGTGTTGTTGGAAGGAGTGCTTAAGAATGGTCTGTACCAGCTAGACTTTTCTAAGCATGCCTCATTTCTGCATCAGCTTGCTCCTGCTCCTTCGCAACCTTTAGCTTGTACTTTCAATGCTTCTGTTTCTTCTATGCCTAATGTCTTGTTGATGTACTTTTGAACAAGCATAGAAAGTTTGGTCACCCTTGTGACAATGTATTTAGAAGGGTTATGCATGGTTTATAATTCAGTGTACCTTCTTCTTTTCCTTTTTGTGATGCTTGTAAAGTTGGGAAACTTCACCAACTGCATTTTTCTTCTCAACAGTCTAAAACTACTTTTCTTTTTCAACTTGTGCACTCTAATGTTTGGGGGCCTTCCCATGTTCCCTTTGTTGAAGGTTACAAGTACTATCTTCATTTTATTGATGATTTTACTAGGTACACTTGGATTTTTCCTTTAAAGACAAAATCTAAGGTTGCTTATATTTTTTAACAGTTTGTTAAATTTGTTAGTAATCAATTTCATTGTTCTATCAAATGTCTTCAATCCGATTGGGGTGGTGAATATAGACCACTTTTTTCTATTATTAACTCTCTTGGCATTCATTTTAGACACCTTTGTCCTCATACTCATCAGCAACATGGGAGAGCTGAGAGAAAACACTTGCATATTGTTGAGATTGGTCTTTCTCTTTGAGCTCAGGCTCAAATGCCTTTAAAATTTTGGTGGAGTGCCTTTCACACTGTTGTTTACACTATCAATAGACTCCCTACTCTTGTACTTAATAACTTTTCTCCTTATCACATGTTATTCAAATCATCTCTTGATCTTTACATTTCTTAAACCTTTTGGCTGCACCTGTTACCCTTATCTTAGACATTATAACTCCAATAAATTTCAATTTAGGTTCACAAAATGTGTCTTTCTTGGCTACAGTTTGCATCACAAGGGCTATATTTGTCTTAGTCCTTAAGGCAGAACATATACTGCCATTTCTGTTGCTTTTCATGAAGCAGTATTTCCTTATGCCTCTCTTTTTCTTCCTTCTACCTCACACTCTATGCAAAATGCTTCTTCTCCTATCTCTTTTGCTCTTCCTTGTCCACCTCAAATTACTTTATCACCTACTTTACCTCAGACTAGTGGCCATTCCACTGTTTCTAGTTTTCTTTCTCCTTCACCTCATGTGCATAGTCATTCCACCTCAAATTCTAGTTCTTCCCCTCCTTTTCAATTGTCCATTGTTTGTGCATTTGCCTATTGTTTCTTCCTCTCATTCACCTTTCTCTTCTCATCCTATTGTTCCTACATTTACTTCTTCTGCTCATCCTATGGTTACAAGGTCAAGGGCTGGTATTTTTAAGCCTAAGACTTATTCATATCTCCTATTACAGTCTTCTTTTTAGAGCCTGCCACTGTCACTGAGGCTTTGTCCAGACCTGAATGGCTAACTGCTATGAAAGCTGAGTTTCAAGCCCTGATTGATAATTAAACTTGGGTTCTTGTAGATCATTCTCTTGATATGAAGGTAATTCCCAACAAATGGGTTTTCAGAACAAAGTATAAGCTTAATGGTTCTGTGGATAAGTTCAAGGCTCGGTTGGTAGCTAGGGGTTTTCAATAGACAGCTGGTGTGGATTTCTTAGAGACCTTTAGTCCTGTGGTCAAGGCTTGCACTATTAGACTTATCTTCACCCTTGTTGTCACCTACTATTGGTCCATTCAACAAATTGACATAGATAATGCATTTTTGAATGGAGAGCTTCATGAGACTGTTTATATGACTCCAACCAGTTGGCTTTTAGGATCCTACTCATCCACATGCTGTCTGCAAACTTACTAAGTCTCTTTATGGGCTTAAGCAGGCTCCTCGGGCTTGGTTCACTAAGATCAAATATTTTCTACTCTCCTCACATTTCAAAGAATGAGTGTCAGATTCCTCTCTATTCTTCAAGAGGTCCAATGGTGAGCTGCTACTTGTTCTAATATATGTGGATGACATTCTCATTACAGGTGATAGTTCTTCTTCAGTTCATCAACTTATTACTACTCTTGGACAACAATTTGCCTTGAAAACTATGGGAGAAGTCAACCATTTTCTTGGTTTTGAAGCTCTAAAAACTCCCACTGGCTTTGTTCTTAATCAGTCTAAGTATGCCTTGGATTTGTTGGCGAAAACTAATATGATTAATTGCAAGCCACTTTCTACTCGTATTTGTCCTTCTCATAAGCTTTCTCTTAAGGACAGTGATCTCTTTGCTAATCCAACTTTGTATAGAAGTGTTGTTGGGGCCCTTCTGTATCTTACTATGACCAGACCTGACATTTCCTTTGTTGTCAATAAGCTCTCTCAATTTATTCAGGCACCTACTATAATCACTGGCTTGCTTGTAAACATTTGTTGAGGTATATCAAAGGGACTCTTACTGTTGGTCTTACTTTTCAACCTGTCAAAAGGTTTGCTCTTGAGGCTTATACATATGCTGACTGGGCTAGTTGTGTAAATGATAGGAGATCTACTGGTGGTCATTTCATTTTCTTGGGTTCATATCTTCTGTCATGGAGTTCTAAAAAGCAGCAAGTTGTTTCTAGAAGTAGTGTTGAATCTGAGTATAAGAGCCTAGCTAATGCTGCAACTGATCTTCTATAGATGCAGTCATTGTTTCATGAACTTGGTCTGTTTTTTTAATCTCCATATGTTTATTGGTGTGACAATGTGAGTGTTACGGCTCTTGCCTCCAATCTGGTGCAGCATGCTCGTACAAAGCATATAAAGATTGATGTGCATTTTGTAAGAGAAAAGGTTGCTGCCAAGGAAGTTGGTTTTAGGTACATTCCCAATGATCTTCAACTGGCTGATCTTCTCACTAAACCTTTAGCTCCTGGTCGGTTTCATGTGTTGTGTTGTAAGCTTCCCATGCGTGCTAAGGAATTTGTTGTCACTTAGTTTGGTTTCTCGGGGGTGTATTAGGGTTATCAGTTAGTTAGTATTTATTAGCTAGTTAGTATTAATCTGCATGGTTAGTTAGTTAGATTAGTTAGTTGAGATGATTAGTGGATGACAGCTAAGTTACGGCTTCCTCATATACTGTATTGCATAAATATCTCATAGTTGTACAAACACAAGATTAACTCAGTTCTATGGAATCAATCTTCTCCATCTTCTATCTCAATACCTCATGTCTGCCACCAACTGCTTAACATGAAAATGATAATTGTGGGGGGCGAGCAAACACTAGCTGGTAGTTTATACTATGCGATTGTTCGTGCTAATAACTGACATAATAATCATAACGAGTACATGAATAAACAGTCAATTCCATTGCCCAAAGGCATCATAGCTCGAAAGGTTACAACTCATTCAGTAGGAGAGTGTCGGGCTGCTCAGAAGACTTGCTTCAACTGTCAGAGGCAGGGACATTTTGCCAGCATGTGCCCCGAACCGAAGAGGCAGAACCAGGGGCAGTTCCGGCAGCAGCTGCAGCGTGATCGATCCTTAATCGAAACATTTCAATCTACCAGAGCCTGTATTTTTTATTTCTTAACACTCGTTTGAAACATTTCAACTTACCAGAGATTGTATTTTTTTTAACCTTTGAGTCAACAAACAATCGTATGATTATGTGTATGTGTTAATTTTAAATCGGCCTTAGTTTTTAAAACAGACAATCACATTGCCTTATCATATGAAATAAATAATCTAATGGATTAAGCAACTTTAATCAGCCTTAATTTTAAAACACTCACTTTACCTCATCATATGAAATGGATTATTATGCAATTTTTAATAACTAAAGACAAACTTACCTTTTTCAAGCTACTGATATCCTCTATCATTTATACATAACAAACTATTAATTAATTTATATATCCCGATATATGATAATATATGATGGACCACTCTTGAAGATTACATCAAAATCTATTGATAATTTAATTGATTGATATATGACTTTAGACATTGCATAAGTTATATTGAATTCATTCGTATTGTATTGAGATGTTTGATAAATAGATGGTCTCTATAATTTAAAGGTAATATAAAATCTGAATTTTGTGATTATATCTAAACACATCGCTCTTCTATATGAGTACCGAATGTGAATCTAAGTGGCAGGCTCGTGTGTTTCAAGAGTTTATTTTGTCATAATTTGTGCTTCATATTGACAAATTTACATGTTTTGGTTTTCACTATTAGACTTGGAATTACCATAAACTATTTTATCTTTTTTTTTTTTTTTTTTAAAGCTACCATATACCTTTCTTACCTTAATTCATATATTAATTATCACGAGTTAGTATTTTTTTTATATATATAGGACCTTATAATTTTTTTATTCATATTTTATTCTTATTTATAATATGTTAAAATAATTATATTTTAACGATTTTCGATTTGACATCCGTATTACATATATAAACTATAAAATAATTCCATCTATATTTATGAAAATTTAATTTTATTATCAAATTGATTTATAAAATATCAAATATAAATATAAATTATTTTATAAAATAATAAAAATTTGGTTCATCAATCCACCATAAATAATTAATCAATGTGTTTTTTTTTTCATATATTTTGGATAAAACTTGAAAATCAAGTATTACATAAAATAATTTATAAGAAATATTATAAAATATTGCTTATCAATTTACATATCCTCCCTATATATAATTTCAGAATGTGCTGAGCCTACGTGGCTGCTTCTGGTGCTTCGTAATCCTACTTGGCGAAGAATTATGTTTCGTAATTAGGTTTGGACAAATAATATTGATATATTAATAAATAATTATTTAGGTTTGGACATTCCATAAATATTATTGAGCTAACTTAGGTATTTTAATATCAATTGTACTAATATAACCTTTTACTTCTTTGTATTTTATATAGTGAGACACTAAGTGACTAATATATCCCTGACTTTTGATTTGTTTCCTCCAATTAGCTATTGAATTGTAATTGTACTTTAAAAGTTGATAACTTTTATATTTCTTAACGGTTTTACATATATAATATATCAAATTAATTATCTTTTGATGATCTTCGATTTGACATCCAAATTGTACATATGAAATAAATTAATTATATTTATCTTTATAATAATAAAAAATAATAATATTTATTAAAATTTATTAGAAAAATAAAATTATTTCTAAATTGATATATTTATGTTTAATGTAGTTATTTGTTGTAAGTTATAAAAAATATTACAATATAACACATGTAAGTCGCACAAATAAAAAGTGTCATACTAATTATATAATAATATATATTTTATAAAAGGTATTTAGATTTTCTACTATTTTTTTCATTAATTTTATATTTAAAAAAAAAAAATTAGCAGACACCCGTGTAATACACGGGCGTTGTACTAGTATTACTAGTACAACACATGTGTATTACACGAGTGCTCGTTATTTTTACTATCCCCTTGCAATGATTCGAAGGTGACATGTTGGCAACCAATTAGTAGCAAGGGATGTTGTGTCAATTTGTGATTGGTTATTGAAATTCAATATGTTTTAATTGCATTGGTTCTGTAGAAGAATGGTTGAAAATGATGATGCCTTGTAGGTCTTAGGCCTGAAAATTTTCTGAAAATGTCTTACACTATATATATTAATTTTTTAATTCCACAAAATTCCATGATCACTATTTTTATTGGGCTTTTGAAATTAACTATTTGTTCTAATTGACCTCTATCAAAATATAATGGGTTTTTTTGTTTAGTTAAATCGAGCCCGAAATCAATATTAATGAGCAGAATCAAAGTTTTACAAAATTGAACCCGAGAATTACATAAAATTCATACTTTTGAATTTTAACGAGTCGAACTGACTAAACGAAGTCGAGCGAAGCTTTAATCCCACTTAACAAATTTCGAGATTTATTAATAACCTAGATGTAATATATACTTGTTTTTTATTATCCTATATTTTTTTTTTAGATATAGGTACTGAATTTATAGTAAAAAAATAAATAAATTGTAATTTCCAATAATTTAGGGTAGCAATGAGTATGGTGGCAGAATGTGCTGTGGCAATCTAGTTCCCGCAGTTATTTTGATGTGACAACGAGGAGAACAGCTTTAATTTTTTTTTTTTT
>CACSLK010017224.1:1665477-1683103 GCA_902706635.1 Striga hermonthica | reverse complement strand
TTATTATTATTATTATTATTATTATTATTATTATTATTATTATTATTATTATTATTATTATTATTATTATTATAGATGTGATTATAGCATTTACATTAAAATTATAACAAATTTAATGACTTGAATTATAAATATATTTAAAAATTAATAATTTTTTATTTATTAACATATTTTATATATAATATATCAAATTAATCATGTCTTGATAACCGTCGCTTTACATTATATCATACATTCAAAATAATAAATAAATTTATGTATATTTATAATTAAAATTAAATTACATATTAATATTGTTTCAAAAAAATAAAATTATCTGAACTAACTTAACTGCAAAGTAGTTATATGATATAAATTAAAAATATATATATATATTAAGATGGTATGTCGTGTTAGTGATTGTGTTATTTTAAATATAAATAATAATATATTTTTTCAAATAGTATTTAAAAATTAAAATAAATTTTGTTGTTATTATTATTATTTAATTTTAAATATAATTTTCTTAACAAGTATCCGTGTAGTACACGAGTATTGTACTAGTTGCATATAAAGATGAAATTATCATTTAAGATTATTTGGGCCAAAATGGTCCAAAATTAACTAAATTGTGGAACTTTTACCATAAAGGGCAGTAACTAGATGGTAATGGTCATCTATACTAAACGTGGGCGTAATAATTGGGAGAAACGGGTGCAGTCTCATGCACATGAAGCGCACTATAAATTCGTAAAATGAGGAGTAGTCCACTAGGCTTATAAGTTAGATAGTTCACTAAACTTATAAGTTGGACATATTTTTTTTATATAAATAATGTGGGATAACTCATAAGTGGTATTATATTCTAATACGTCTCCTTACTTGTGTGTCCTCCGATCCATACGAAACCAAGCCCATGTAGGCCGGGTAACGAGTATGTCATCGCACGGAAGTCCCACATAGGCCGACTCTGATACCATGTAAGTACTTGTGAGTCCTTCTACGAAACCCAAGCCCATGTACGTTGGGTAACTGTTCGCAAAATATTTTTACTACCCGCAAGTGTACGGTGTAGCTGTAGTAAGCCGCGAGCAAGGTCGTATTCCACATAAATTGATGTTAAAATAATTAAGTACCAAATATAGACGATTAAATATTATTTAGACTAACTCAAATTTGAATGGTGATTCTATTCTAAACTAATGAATGCTTGCGAGATAAATTCTTACACTAAAGAAAGCGTGTACTAAGATAAACCAAGAATGAGAAAATAGATTCTAGGCTATGTTTTCCTCGGGATTATTCTAGCAAAGATTTCTTATTCATTCGAACCTTATTTAATTCTACCAATCATAGGGATAATCGCTAAAGTAAATTACACCTTTCTCTTACGTTATGAATTTCTCAATTCTAGCATCAACTATCTCCTCTCGGTCTCAAGTCAATCACAAATGTGCAAAAATACGGGCTCTATATTCACACAATTAATATAAGGAAAAGAAATCGATAAACAAAAGATAAACCGAAATGAATAAATAAAATCACTTCATAAAATAATCCGAGTACTCGCAAATCCTAGAATCTCAAAGAGGTTTAGCTACTAAACATATTCTCAATACTCAAAATAAAACAAATCTATGAGTCTAATGAAGAAGAAAAAAAGAAAAGAAAGAAAAACTATTGTCGCCGTTAGTTCCCGAATCTTCAATCTTGACTTCCTCGAATCCCTCGTATGTTTCGTGCTTTCTCTAGGCCTCCAATGGTGTCCAATGTCCCCAAATCCTGTTCTCCGAGTTCCTTTTATACTGCAGGGCAATTATGGGTCGAAAAAAGAAAGAAATCGCATAAGAACCCTAATTCCTGCTGGTGTGTCTGCGCGTCACACGACTCGTGTCAAATGCCACACGAGTCGTGTGACATTTCTCCAATTTTCGCCAAACTCCCACACTCACACGACTGGTCACACGACCAGTGTCACTGAGCCACACGACCCGTGTGATGTCACACGACCTGTGTCACCTCCCACACGACTCGTGTGAAATTTCCATAACGAAACGTTCATTTTTCTCTCTCACACGACTCGTGTCACTTTCCACACGAGTTCATCAGCACCTGGTTTTCGTCGTTTTTCATCTCGGCTCCATTTTTAACGCTTTTACGGGTATATTTCCTGCAAAACTAACGACAAAAAGTACCTAAATCATAGATTAATAGAACATAATGGTGCACGATCGAACGATAAATATTGCCAAATATCATAATATATCACACATAATGCATGTAGATATGATGAATGTCAGTAACGGGTACGCCATCGCACGAAGGTCCCACATAGGTTCGCTCTGATACCATGTAAACATTTGTGAGTCCTTCATACGAAACCCAAGCGCACGCAGGCCGGGTAACGGGCATGTCATCGCACGCAGGTCTCATATAAGCTCGCTCTGATACCATGTAAGAATCGTGTGAAACGGGTGTGGTCCCATACACGGGAAGGCACCATAACAGGGTGGATCTATATGGTCTTAATGAATTTCCATCCTAAAACTAATTGATAGTAGGAGGAGTAGCTCATTAGCCTTATAAGTTGGACATATTTTCTCTCTATAAAGGATATAGGACAACTTACAAATGGTATTATATTCTAATAATAAAAAATAGAAAAACAAAATAGAAGGTAAAAAAAATAAATAAATAAATAAGGGAAAAGGGATATGCTATTTATGCTACCGGAATAGTTTACTTTTACATATGGATCAAAAATATTTATAACATTCATTAATACTTCTCAAATCAAATACTATAATATTACTAAAAATTTTGCCAAACTCATGATTGGATAAAACCAGTTGGTAAATTAAATTTCAAAAAATAGATTAACCCCAACATCTTAAAGCCATACCATAAAGTATGTTCGTCATCCATCTTCTCTTCTTTTGTTTCTTTTTATTTATTTTATCCTAAATTTTAATTTCTAAAGTCATCACCAATGTATATCATATTTTTTTATTTCCTTTTACATCCAAGTTGGCATGGATGTATACAACTAAGCAGTCCACACACAAATGTTCAACAAAAATTCTAAATAAATTGATTTTCAGGCCAATTGACCCCAACTGTTGACTCTAATCATATCAATTTGCTCATTTTTCCATAATGCAGACCAATCTTGGACCGACTGTTTCTTTTTTGGTTTGGGCTCGTTAAATAATTTAATTTTTTTTTGTTTGAGTCCGTGTTAGTGTTGTTCTTTGATCTTGTATTTTTGGTCTGGAACATTTGGTCTCTGTGAGTCCGGATGTAAACTTATTATCCTGTTGGGATGGAAGGGCCGACTGTTGGAGGAAAAGGACAGCAAAATGATTCGAGACCTTCATGCTATGTTGGCTAGGGCCAATGTCGACTTATCTTCTCCCGACATGTTGAAGAAAGTACCGGCTTACGCACGATTCTTCAAAGAAGTGGCCACGAACAAGAAGCGGCTTGAGAGTGGTGAGGAGGTGATTATTTGCGAAGCGACGAGTGTCTTCCGGCATGACTTGCCGAAGAAGGAGAAGGATCCCGGAGGCTTCGTGATCAATATGGCCTTGGGAAATGGGGAAGAGACTTCAGGAATGCTCGATCTAGGAGTAGGCATAAATCTCATGCCACTTACAGTTTATCAGAGGCTCGGGCTCGGAGAATTGAGGCCCACCAAGATGCATCTACAGATGGCTGACCGTTTGTTCCGTCAGCCCGAGGGAATTGTGGAGGACGTACTTGTTCGAGTTGGAAAGCTGATTGTGCCAGTTGACTTCGTCGTGCTAGATATGGGCGAAGTTCAAAGGAATGAGAAGAGTCACACCATTCTTCTCGGATGACCGTTCATGGCGACCACGAATACGATGATCGATGTCAAGGGTGGGACGCTGAACATGACGGTGTTGGGCGAGTCCGTCGCCATTTCCATTTGATAGACCAGGCCTGAGCCGCAGGTGAATGTGATTGGAGAGTGTGCCTACCTCAGGGCGATTGAGCAGCTGACTGAGGATGCGTGCATGTGAGAGCACGTTAAGAGGGCATTACAGGACCGAACTTGTGTTGAGAAAGTATGTCGGACTGACCGCCACACTACACCACCCCAGCCGAGTTCCAGAGAGTTTCCCCGATCCCAATGGGGTGAGAGATTTGAGCTAATGGAGGCCCATCTCTGTTCGGGGCCTGACCACCTCCACCCTCCACATGCACCACCGGACTCACAGTGACTAGTCTAGTCACTGTGCTTTGTACGTTTGTATCTTTTCCTTTCTCTTTATTTTCGTATTTTGTTTAGTGTCTTTCTTTTTCCTTTGTGTTTGGTTGATTATATGGGTTAGTTCCCTTGCACTGAAGATCGACAATGGGGACATTGTTCGGTTTTAAGTGTGGGGGAGTTTTTACATGATTATGTGCTTATATGGTTGATCAGGTCTAGGTCTTTAGGTTGTTTTCTTTTCTGTTTTATTGTTTTTTATTGAGTCAGCTTGTGTGTTTCTCAAGTATGGATCATAGTGATTTTGAGATTTGTCGAGAATTGTTGATGATGTTGAGGAGATCTGATGATGATCATGATTAGTATATTTTTATGAACTTGATGTTCCGTTTTGTTGGGCATTATTTACCTTATGTGAGGTCTTGAGCCTTGTTTCGTTTCTTTAGAGATATTGGTCGGATTCTTTGTTGATCAGAACTTGCTTTGAGCCTATTTTGAAATGAAGTGATTGAAGTAGTGAATTGTGAAAATGATTGAGGCATTTCTTTGACATTGCTCGTTTAGCCTTTTCCATTGACCCTGAGACTATATTTTCATTAGTAGCCCGTTGAGCCTTAAACTGTATTTCTTGTCAACCGATTTGATTGAATTACTTGAGATTTGACATTGTACTTGCTATGATGACAGAGTTTACTAATATGTGTTGGAGAAGGTGTATTACTTATTGGGTTGCATTTGGATACTTGACCAAAAAAAAAAAAAATATGGTAACTCGCAAGACGGACGGAAAGGATTCTACTCCGCTTACTTGTGGAATTTTTCATGAAATGAGTATTAGGAAACTACTCTAGGGAACTTGGATGATCTCCAATGTTTAAAGCTAGAGAATGTCGTCCTGATGTCTTAGTCTTGTTAGGAAAAAACAAATTCCCTAAATAATAAAAAAAATTTAATAAAAAATAAAAAAAAAATTGAGTACTCAATTTGCATTTCACCTTGAGCATGTGTGAGTGTTGCATGGAGTTTTTGATGGAATGATTAATTTCATGCTGATGTTGGATTAGTGGTGAGGTGTTCGAGTCATTTACTGCTCGAAGATTTGATTGTTTACTTGAACCGCTTTATCCCTATATTTGTCTTCCCTTATGCCTATTGCCTTCGCTGCAACCCCGGAAGTCCTCTTGATTTACAATTCATTATCTTTGATTGTTCTAGAGTAAGAATAGACAATAAGCGAGCTTATGTTGAGGCATGATCACCGACCAATTTGAGCGTACCACTTCATATTTATGAAAGAAACCGAGTGAGGCATATACATATTATATTACCGTGCTTGAGAGTTTGTCTTTCAAAATGTTGCATTCGAGTGTAATCGAGATATGCGTGATTGGTCATTGGAAGTCTCCTCAGCTAAGTTGATTAATTTGAAGCTTGTCGTAGCTGAAACTGTTATCCATGCTCGTTTGATTGTTTTCGTTTCTTTTCTTTTTGTTCGGGACGAACAAAGGTTTTAGCATAGGGAAGTTGTTTGTCCTATTTTTTGTGTCGTTTTTAGTCATTATTTTACCGTTCTTTTTCCCCCGTATTGAGTCGTTTAGGTGGTTTTAGGATCTTTTTGACATTTATTATGTGTTTTTCATTCATTTGAGTGTTGCGGTGTTTTTCGTTTGTTTTCCAGACTTCTTCCGTTCTCTTTTCGTTTTTAGTGTGTAGTTTGGAGACCTCGGGAGAACAGGTTTTCGAGAATCTTTTGGTAAAGCTGACACCATTAGAAAGAGGGGCTCGTTAGCGACACGTAGGAAAAAGCGGAATTGAATTCTGATACCAGACGAGCCCGAACGAGCCCAAACCGTGAAGTCATGCAAAGCTGTCGGAGGCCTTAGCGCCGCTAAGGCCTGTGTGGATAGCGGCGTTTTGGAAGCTTAGCGGGACAGAGGCTAACAGCTAAGAAGGCTTAGCGCCGCTAAGGTCTGTTTTGTAATAGGCGCGATTTCTGCGGATTTTCGAATTGAAAGCTTAACATATCGATCCTAGGGCATATTTTCGGATTCCTGACTTCGTTTTTTCGACTTTCCTTGAGAGAAAACATATTTCTCTCTTAGTTTTTCACTTGTGCTTGGATTTGGAGAGTAGAAAACTCCTTTTATCGCTTTTGAATTCGGTTTGCTCTCGTTTTCGACATTGGATATTAATCGTAAGCTTTCTTCTCGTTTAATTTATGATTATGATGGCTTGGATTATTGATTATTTTGATGTTGAATCGATCATGAGTGGCTAAATACATATGCTAGGGAATAGGGGATTGATGTTTTGAATTCGTTTGCGATTATCATGTTCGTGATTGTTCAATTTGTACGAGTTAAGATTTTTTTAGGGTTTTCATTCATCGTTCTCGGATTTTGAGAATTATTGAAGGGTGACACTTCAATTTCCAATTGTTTCAATTGAATTCGATAAATTCGTGCATGTTGTTGATAACTCTAAATGGGTTAGCGGATTAACAACCCTCTAGTCTCCTTTAACCGACTCTTAGAACCAAAAGGAGAGGAGTCGGTCAAAATAGGCTCGTATAAACTAGGCTTGTTCGTAATTGTATTGCCTAGGTGTTAAATGACTTGTTGACTTGTCGTTTAAGTTTGTTCTCTTGTTACGAAAAGTTATTGAGAATGAGCCGAACAATCTCTTGCTTGATAATTGCAATGTCGAACCAAAACGGATATCCCCGACTCCCTAGCTCCTTAAATCCTATTTGTTCTTTGTTATTGCTTTGATATTTTTATTACTTTATTTGAATTTTCGCAATAGTTGATAATTAAAACCAATCAAATCTTTGAATTAGTATGTTTAGGAGTTTTATTTCTTTTTGTGTGGTTGAGTAAACGTACAGAATATTCCGGCTAACCTTCCTCGTGAGACACGACCCGGTGTTCGAATCTTTTGATTCTACTCCGGAAAAATATTTACAACACTACACATGATTACTTGATTTAAACTCCCTTATTCTACATACACGTGCAAAAACTATGAATGGTCTACTAAATATGTAAAATAATAAGCATAAGACCAATAAGACAACTCCCATTCTTTTTCTTTTCTTCTATTATTTTTTTTTTGTTTTCTTTTTTTTTTTTATTATCATTTTTTTAATGAGCTACTTTTTCCAAATGAGAGTCGTTAGGATGATTATTACCTAGGTTTAACCTCGGGGTTTGTCCCCGAGTCACCTAGGCCGGTTTCCCGTGCTCATTGACCCGATTTATCCAGAAGACGAACCGAGCCAAGAGGAGCCTAATCCTTTCAACTCTCATAAACTCATTTTTGTGAGCTTCTCTTTCCAAAAGAGGTTTTCAGACAAGATGATCTAGGTTTAACCTCGAGGGGTTTCCCCGAGTTTCCTAGACCGGTTTCCCGGCTCATTATCCCAATCCATGAAGTGGCCCGGAATAAAAGGAACCTAATCTGTACTTCCTCGCGAACTCACATTTTGTTATTTTTTTTTAGGGAGAGGCACACAAGGATACATCACAATTACAATAGCATAATCATCTCAACTCAATAGAAATGTACCACAAGTGTATAGATAACACGTTTACAATGATAATTGAACATAAGGTGAGCATGCCTCAAGACAATCAATCGAGAACAAACAAGGGACAAAACAATTTTGTAAATCCACATGCGGGTTCCAATGTCAACGAACTATCAATTTTAGGACACCGTCCAATTCATCGAGTACATAAGGCATGCACGTTAACAATGAAACCAATCAGCAATCTCGACTCACCACTTAGCTATTTCGACTCTCGAACAAACATTGAGCATCATGCCGGAGAGGAGACACAAACACACAAAAACAACAACAAAACCGGTCCAAGACACGACAAAAACAAAAAATAGAGCACAAAAAACGAAACAAGAAAAATAAGGCACCAAAAGCAAAGAAACTATCACCTAAACATGCATAATCACGAATATCCCTCCCCCACACTTAAAACAAAGTAATGTCCTCATTGCTTGACCCAAAAGTATAGGAGAAAGCACATAATCATGTAAGTTCATGCGATTAAAATGAAAACGAAACACAATAAACAAAGAAACGATAAAAGAACAAACACGAACACACACAATAAACAACTAAAGAAAAAAAAATAGGAAAAGAAAATGCGTACTCTACACGGTGGTGGCCACCACCGTGTGTCTAATGGTGGTCGTCCGGTGGGAATAGAGAAAATAATCCGAAAGCCATCGAGCTCAAAATGAAGCCATCCGAACAGTTGGACGTTGAACACATGAAACCATACGGGCCACATTTATGTGTCTCGGAGAGATGATATCCGTGCTTCCATGAACTCGACGAAGACACACGTATACGTGAAAGCTCAAAATATCAGGCATATAACATGCAAAGTATTTGAGAGTCCCGTCCTTCGGCTCCGAATAAAGGCCACTTGTATGCATTTCGGAGAAATAATAACTGTGATCCCATAATACGACACGGCCAACTCCTCTTTGGTTCAACGCGCGAACTAATTACCGGTGCTTGCCGTATATAGCAACCTCAAACTCAAAAATCCGGCAACAACAACGCAAAATATGGCATGCCCGGCAAGACGTGCCTATCACACGAGTCCAACTCCAAATCACCCAATCACGACTACTCTGGTAAAAGTAATAATCCAAGCTCAACGAAAATAATGGAAATGCAAAGCAAGATCAAGCCGTTGTACCTTGGAAATTGCCGAGAAAACGGTTGCCAGACTTCGTAAATAAAGGAATAGATAAAAGTGAGAGCTTCGGTCGTTGGAAAATGTACATCCCTTGAAGAATCCACAAAGGTATGGTATGAAAATGACGAAAAACGGCTAACCGGGAGCTCTGTGAGTGAATTTGGCCGGAAAAATAGTCACCGGAAAAGTTCGCCAGATCCGGCGACGGTGGCTGGAATCTGGAGCGCCTCGGCGAGAGGAGTCCGGGGGTGCCTTCGGATTTCGGTGGGTCCAAGTTAGTCACCGGCAATTTGGATTTAAAGGTTGAAGGAAATTTGTAGATCTATGAGCTTTGGTCGAAAAATCAGAAGTCTTCTCACCGGAATTTTTCTTTGAGTCTTGGATATGTTGTCGGTGTTGACGAGAGCTTTGCATTGCTATATAATATGTCATGATCGGAGGTGGTTGGCCAGAGAAAGTGGCGGCTCACGGCGGCGCGCGGTGGCGGGTGGCGGCCGGAGTGCTTGGGGAATAAGAAGGTCATTGGGCGTTTCGTGAGCGGAGTGTGCTTGGCTACCCACGAACTAGGACTCGCAGGGCGCGATATAGGGTTGGCTAGCAAGTTGGCATTGGCTGTGCGCGAGTTGGATTTGGGCAAGCGAACAAAATGGAGCTGAAAATTGGGGATGGGCGCGTTCGCTAGCGGAATTTGGTTGGCGTGCTGCGGACACGAAGTCGCGGTGCGCGAATTGGGTTTGGCTGGCGAGTCTGGGCTGGCAGGGCGCGAACTTGATTTAGGCTCGCCCACACTTTGGAGCTGAAAATGGCCACCATGTGTTCACCGGCGAAATGGGTTTCGCGAGCTGCCACATTGCTTTCGCCGGGCGCGAATCCGATTTCGCGGGCGAGTTGCTTGATTTCCCCTCTTCCTTAGTGCAATCTCCATACTTAGCCATATTTTTCCAATTTTCGCACCAAATTTTTGATTCAACTTACGAACACAATAAAAACTCGATTTCGTTCATTTTTTTTGGGCTCGGCTCTAACAAGTCGGTATTGTCGAGCAGGTTGGCACGAGCTCTTCTCATTAATTTCAACACTTAGCCCTAATGTTCTTCAATTTTCTACCGAATCTTGACCCGACTCTCGTTTTTTTTTTCAAAAATTCCATGTAACGTGTGGTTTGTGGGACTATTTATTAACGATAAAGAGGGAAATACTAGAAAATGCACGAACCGTGGGTTGCCTCCCACGAAGCGCTCATTTAACGTCTTGAGCTCGACGTCCCTAACAAAAATCAACCGGGGTCCAAGAAAAAGTGACGATCGTGCCACGCCTTTATATTTTCCAAGAGTAGACGAGCCGGAAGCACCGAACAAAGGCGGGCCAAAAACACTCTCGTGGCCGAATTCTTGTGAAACCGAGCACGGATATTAACAACCACAAAGAGAAGAGAGAAATTCTTACGAACCGAGGCCCCACACTCGACCTCTGAAAATATAAAAATATCCGTGGAGCACGTCGAATCAATCCCGGGCATTGTTTGCACTATCTCGAACGTGTACTCATCAAGCTCAAGCATTGGGAGCACAGGCGTAGGCGCATTAAACTCCTCCAAATGGTCACGATCCTCAATAATACGAAACGACGACCCAAAGAACATGGGAACCACATCATACTCAACATCACGACTCATCAATCAACGCACACCTCGGGTCCACGATATCACAAAATAGCTCGGAATCCTCCTCACCAACATCCACAACATCACGATCTACCTCATCCTCCTCCTCAATATCATCCTCCCGAGCACTATCAACACCGTTCGACACAATCGAATCCTCAAATGAATTCTCTCCCATACCATACACCATATCAACTCCCGAATCCATACACTCACTCTCAACAATAGAATCGAAGCTCAAAGCACTATCACCGAAAGAAAGAGTTGGCGTACCTAACATGGATTGCACGGTCGAATCATCGAGAGAGGGAATTTCTTTGACAATCAAATCGTCGATGTCCTTACTCGTATCGAGAGATTGTGTTCCATCATAAACAAGAGTGAGACCTACCTCTTTCAAGGAGGCAAACCTATCCATCATAGCTCAAAACTCGCCTTCTAACGGGGTGCTCTCTTGAATAACCCTTGCCGATAGAGAATAATATCTACAGAGCAGAATGTGAGATGCGTCCAAATCAAGGAAAGAGACCACGGTAGAGTCGAACTTCGTAAGTGTGACTTGAAGAATGGATGGAATGAGAATACACCTCCAACTATGAAACTCCTCAATGATCTACATGAGGCTCGCAAGTGCCTCTTGAGTGCTCATCAAAACCTCTTGGTGACGTTCAGAAGGCACAACCGTAGTTGGAATTGAAACTTCGGTCTTCGGTGTACAAGGTTTGCCAACCGATAGGTGCTCAAATGATGGAGAAGATGGAACATAGGACTCGGTTTCTTCTTTTCCGGATGTGGGAGCCATTGAAGCATGAAGGGATCGATTGCACTCCTCTAAATGCTCCATAATCTTGGCTAGATTGACTTGAGAAGCTTCTCGAGTCGGCTCGGGTGTAGGTGTCGCGTCATAAAAATCAGGAGGCGGTGGATAATAGCAAGGCGTCTCGTCGTGACCCAGAGAGTAATAACCAAAATCAACTTGAGATGGCAGGTAAGAAGGGCTCGAGTACAGATAGGGCGGCCCTCCATACGAGTATATCTCCTCATGGTAGTTGTCGGGGTATCTACGAGACGAGCTACCGACATAAGGATAGCCGTATGGATCCATCGGAGCTCCTCAAGCAAAGTACCTCGCACAAGAACAAGAAAACAACCAAAGCACACGAGACCAAGAAACGAAAAACACAAAAACAAAATGAAAACGACACCATATGTACACGAACACACAAAGCTAAATCAAGAGAAATGAAAAATAAGCAATAATCAAGAGAAACACGCAAAATCAAGAAAAAGCAACAAAAAGCAAGAGAAACACGGAAACAAACGACAACTAGATAGTAAACTTGGCATCCTACTCGCCTTCCCCGGCAACGACGCCATTTTTTTTATAGTATTTTTGGGCAATTTGGTAACCGAGTTACCCGGACTCGGGTCGTTCTCAAAGGAAGGCTCTTCGGAGCTTCGTTCACTATCTAGTTGCCAAATCACACAACCGAAAAGGTCCTAAACATGCTACTCGCAATTTTGGGGTTTGAATTTAAGCTAAATCAATCTACGAAATGAGGGCAATTGAAGGCAATTAGTAAGGCAAGAAAAAGTACGCAAGAAGATGAGAGAAATCAAGGGAAAAAGAGAGATTTTGGTTTGCCGGAGTCTCTATAATCAAACACGCACAAATAACCGAACATTGCCATGCTAGCTAAAACCCTAGGTAGCTAAACCAAACTCTAGCACAAGATGAGCAAGCATTTAACTCCTAGTCACACTTAGTCAAGCATTCATGATCTAAAGATTCAATCTTTTCCTCCAAGCAACTCAAGCACAATATCAATTTTCACAAAAGCTAACAAAGATATACGAAGTAATGAGGCTTAAGACTAAGTACCCACTCTTACACGCACTTGGAAGGAGAAACGGAGTCAAAAGCTCGAAACTTTACTCGAAACAATGTCGCCGGAAATTCACCGAAAAACTTGATTCATATGCTCCAAACTAAAATATAAAAAAGGAAAAAAAAAATAAAGAGGATTTTCCCAACTTAAAGTTGGGAAATGAGGGTTGTATTCAAAAATACAAAGCACAATGTCTATTTATAGCTACACCACAAACACACACTAAAAACACACACATTTAATGAAATTATGAAGTTTGCGGGTCTCGAAACGGAGTTCGCAGCGAGTTTTGGAGTGAAAATGAATTGGAAAGAGCATTTCGCAGCTCGCGAAAGAAGGTTCGCAGCGAGTGTGGCAATTGGTGGCTTGTGGAGTGACGTTTGGCAGGTCGCCAACCTTAGTTCGCGGGTGAGGGCGGGGCTAAGGGCCACTGGACGCGTTGGCAGCTTGCGAAAAGAAATTCGCAGCGAGTGCGGAATTTGTGGGTGTTGCGTGCCTTGCCGCTTCGTCGGTCGTGAAATCATCTTCGCCGCGAGTGTGGCGTTCCTGGGATGCACTGTTTGGCGGCTCATGAAGAGTGTTCTGCAGCGAGTGTGCGGGCTAGCTGGGCGCCTCATGGGCCAAGTCACACGTCGCGAATGCGGATTGGCTGCGAGTGTGGCTATGCTACTTTTGACTCGAATGTTCGATCAAGTGGTTCGGATGGCTCGAATATGTCTTGGAAAATACTTGTCTTCCCGATCGTGCAAAATGGACCTACATAATACACCAAAAGATAAGCGAAAGTACGACAAAATACAAGAACACATAACAAAAACAAAAACACATAAAACACGATAAAATGGACCGATTGACTCAAAACCGAACCTAAAAATGACTCGACTAACCACATAAACCCCAAGAAAATAAGCACAAAAACATAACAAACAGTGACCATCGACCAAACCCCACCGGACGCCCACTTGAGAAGAAAAGCGGTCCAAGGGGAACTTCGAACACTGACAAAACTTTGAGAGAGAGGCTTAACTCCGCCAAAGGACGAACCACCGGTGTCCGAGAGGGGATCGCCAACACCGTCAGATCGCCAATAACGGGAACACCACCTCCAATCGCAGAACCACTAGCGACCGAAGGGCAGGACACACGCAGAACGACAACAACGCAGAGCGCGAGGCATCCGGAATGGGGCGAGCGGTCAAAGGCGACCGTTGGCCAGGGCCGCGCCGTCGTCGAGGAAGGCGAATTGGCAGCGAGAAGAGGAGCCACAGAATATGTGTGTATATTTTGTAAAATATTTATACACTATTTATTTTTAAATATATTTACATATTTTAAATTGAGTACATGAACAAATAATACTAACATGCATTAAATAATTTTCATTACATAGAATAAAAAGGAAAAGACGTACAACTTCAATAACTTTATAAATAATAATGACATTATATGAAACAAAGTTTATGATAAAATAATATTTATGTATTATATGGTGAATAAGGATATGTAAAATTGTTATTTTTCTCTTATATCAAGGAATAAATATATATACTAAAATCAAATTTATATTAGTATAAATGTGTTAGTGAAATAATATATTAATTATTCTACAAGCAAGATCTAACATGCTCATATTTAATGTTCTGGCTAAAAAAACAATACGATTAAAAAATGATGGATAATAGATTATAACCTTATTGTTTATTGGACTTAACTTTGATTAAAAGAGGTGAGAAATAGATGATAACTCTATTGCTTATAAGAGTTAAACTGACAAAGCCTGTAAAAATAACTCATTTAATATTTTTATCCCGTGCATTGAACGAAGTACATACTAGTAATATTATGATAACCTAATTAGTGCTCTTAAAATGGACCATAAATATTCAGTTATGATATTCTAGGCGTAGGGGAAAATATATATAATTTGCCTATATTGTCAAAAAACGGTTCCCATATGAAGGCACAACATGATGTTCCGTACATCAATTTTCTTGCATGACGGGCCTTTGGCCCATTGTTTGGTGGTAAGGCATCATGTTTTTTTTGGACTTTTGGGCCCTCAGCACTATCTTTTTGTGGGACGTTAACAGGTAGACCTATTAACACATTGTACAATAAAATTCAACTCTTAATGGACTTGGATTTGAAATTTGTCGGGTGAATCATATCAGCTATTGAATTCAATGCACTAAAAGAAAGACCATTGTCATTGTTGAATTTTGCGTAGGAAAAAAGAAAATCATGAACTTTTTGGGTGCATTTCAAGGACGCTACTACATAGGTGTATCATCCTGGTGAAGATACATTGGATGTGTAGAGATAGAATGAATAATATATTTTATATTTTAATTTAATTTATTCTTTTTTTTTCTTTAGAATGAATAATATGTTTTATATTTATTCCTTGATATAAGAGAAACTAACAGTTTTACTTATTCTTATTCACCATATAATACTTGATTATTATTTTATTATAAATTTTGCTGTCATATAATGTCATTATTATTTAAAAAAGTTATAAAAGTTGTAAGTTTTATTTTCCTTTTTATTTTATGTAATAAAAAAATATTTAATCCATGTTAGTGTTATTTATTTATGTAATCAATTTAAAATATGTAAATATTTTTAAAATTAAATAGTGTATAAATATTTTACAAAGTATACACACATATCTTTTTAGGATTTAATTTTGCATACTAATTAAACAACTTTGATTTAGCAAATGCAGAAAATTCAATCTCTTCTATAATCAAGATTTTTCTGATTTGCATTATAAGGATTTATAATTTATCGCAATGAAATATATTTAATAAGAATTTCATTATAGAAAAAAAATCAAAATAAAAACAAGATAAAAAAATAATTATGGTTGCCAATTAAAAAACAATTACTTTATTTCAATTTAATTTTTGACCATTAGTAATTTAATATATCTTGTCACTATCTCATAAATGGTAAATCATATTAATTTGAAGAATAATTTATATTTTATATATAACGAAAGACTGTTTAATAAAAATTAGATTGGTAGAGATTAAATTCACCAATTTGATTTCACCTAATTAATTGGAAGAGAACATCTACCTAACCTGTTACGATTTTCTATAAATACTTTGGATAAAAAGTGAATATTTGTGAAAAAAAATAATATTATGGTTAGAACTTAAAATATGTTATCATATTTATCTTGACCAAAATATTATCAACACGAATCACAGAAAATCAATCTTGTAATTTATTATAATGGATATCAATGAAATTATTACATATTAATAAAATTATTTAAGGAAACAATATTTTTGATCATATCTGATTTGATTTTATTTGAAAACGTGTATATAGAAATCCTTAATGCGTATATTTAAAAAAATTTCCAAAAAAAAAATGTATGCATTAAGTGCTACCAAAAAAAAAATTCAAAACCCTTTCCCCCAAAAAATCCTCCCTCAGTCGGCGCTCCTCAATTCCGTTGTGTTGTCTTCCTCGTCGACGACGATGCCCTAGTTAGGGTTCGTCAATTACCACTCCTTCCTCCCCTGATGAAGCACGCCTCGATGTTGTTGTGGCAGATCCGCGATCAAAGGTCGGGTTCTAGGTTGCTGACGAGGTTCCGGTCGTTGGTGGTGTCCTTCATGGTCGGCGACTGGCCAGCGAGTGTTGTCTCCCTCTCATTCGCCGGTGGTTCTCCGATTTGCAACGGTATGTCCCTCCTCTCTCCTCGGTTCGCGATTTTAGAATTCTGCCTTCCGGCAGGGCTCCGCCGTTTGGGTGGGACACGGGTCTCTGGTCCTCGGTTCTCTGTGGCGGTGTTGGGCGGTGTGTTTGTCTTCGGGCAGGGTGGGGCTTCGATTTCTGCGGCTCTGGTTGCGGCGGTTGGGGTGAGGGTCGGGTTTCTCTCGCACTTCCCCGTTGGTCTAGTGCTGTTAGGCGGCAAGGAGGTTCTATTGGCCTCGTCTAGTGGTGTTAGATGAGTTCGGTTAGAATCGGTGTGGGGCGGACTTTGGCTCTCTCGGTTTTTGATGGGTCGATTCTGGGATTGGTTCGGTGATAGAGTTTTGCTACTGTATAGGCTTGATTGCAGTTTCGGTAGCTGGTTCTTGGCCTGAATCTTTCTTGTGTCGATCGTCCACTTCTAGTTCGGGTTTGCTCGTTCGATGGGGAAAGGCGTTTAGATTTTTAAGTTTATCTGTGTTCTTGTTTTAGTATTTGTGTTTTGAGTTTTCGTATTTGTGTTTTGAGTGTTTGTGTTCTTGGTTTGGAGATGAATACATGATAGGCATTGTGCAATGTCTCTGTTTTTCATTTTCCTTTATTTTCGTTCGTGGAGTTCTCTAGGCCGCCATGTGCGTGTCCTCTCAATCTTTTATTCCGGTTTGTTTTTAGGGTGTTTTTAGTTTGGGCCGTTGTCCCCTGTCTCATTACCATGTTGGGGTCTTAGAATTACCCTGTTGGGGTCTTGTAATTTGTTCCTTTTGCACTTTGTGCTTTTATATATTACTTTTATCGTTCCNAAAAAAAAAAAAAAAAAGTGCTACCAAAATTTTTTACTATTATTTTTATTCAATGATTATTCTTATTATTTATACTAGTGCGGTACCCGTGCGATGCACAAGCTAGTTTTTAAAGGTAAGTATTTAGATTTGGATGATTGGATGATTAGAAGAACGTAAATCACATGTACTGAAATTAAACAAAATGTAACTTATATATTATTAAATACATTCTTGTACCAACATTATTTGTTTAGTCTTTTGGAAAAGCCACAAATTATATTAGGATTCTAAATAGCATTAAGTAAGTTAATTAAATTATTTAGCAGGATATATGATATAATTTATACTTGTTTTATGAAGATTAAATAGCCAAATATAACAGAGATTGCAAAATGTTTTTCTTGATAATCTAAAGCCTTATAATTTTAAAATTATAAATTACTTAATTTAAGGAAGAAAAAATTGTGTAAGTGTATGCTTTCAGTTTCAAATTTATATTATAGAGGATTAAACAAAACTCAAATTTTTTGGAAGTTCCAACCTGATTTCATTTTGAATTTAATATTAATATTATGTGACTCTGTTTTATGTTTTTTTTTTTTAAAAAATCCGAACTAAAGAAAGTAGTAGCCAAAGAATAAGAG
>CACSLK010017224.1:1563164-1576108 GCA_902706635.1 Striga hermonthica | reverse complement strand
ATTACTTCGTATACCTTTGTTTGCTTTTGTGAAAATTGATATTGTGCTTGAGTTGCTTGGAGGAAAAGATTGAATCTTTGGATCGTGAATGCTTGACTAAGTGTGATTAGGAGTTGAAAGCTTGCTCTCTTGTGCTAGAGCTTGGTTTAGCTACCTAGGGTTTTAGCTAGCATGACAATATTTGGTTATTTGTGTGTGATTGATCATGGGGACTCCGGCAAACTAAAATCTTTCTTTTCCCCTTGATTTCTCTCATCTTCTTGCGTGCTTTTTCTTTCCTTGTTAATTGCTTTCAATTGCCCTCAATTTCGTAGATTAGTTTAGAGAGAAAGGAAAGAAAAAGCACGCCAAGCATCATTAGAAGTCCACATCGATGCTATGGCGTTATCATCACAAACCGAACCACACCCATTAACATCATTGGAAGCTCGCCACCACAAAGATGACTGTGAAACATCGAACCAGCCCCGTTATGGCGACTTGTGAACGGCGAATGACGAAAACCACTTGGGGGATGAACCGTCGCCTCCTCTAGAGAATTTGCAGTAGTAGTTATCGATGAACCTCCGAGAGCCGAGCCGCGCGGTCCGTCAATGGCACCGCCATGAACGTGCGGAGTACTCCGGGGAAGGCGCAGAGAGGTTAATCGATTTATGGTTTTCTCAGGAAAATAGAAATTAATTATTTGTGATGGTAAAAAATTAATTTTGACAATTATTTACCTTGTTTGTCCAAGCTAATTACAATAATTTAGTATAAAACAATATTTTTAAATGGTTAGGCATAAGGCAGAGCGTATACATAAAAAGGAACCGTGGACTAAGCATGGCTAAGGCAGAGTTGTAATTAATATTTTATATATACATTTGTTGAAATTTGGGATACTAGTATTTGAGGTAGGTTAAAATTAATGTAAGGTGTAAATTTGTGGAAGTTAATTGAAACGTATAACTTTGACCACGAGTGCGCAAAACGTTGTAAGAACGTGAAAATAACAATGTGAATAGCGGAAGCAATAGACCGAAAATTCAAAAACTCTTCAGGAAGCGTCTCACTTCCCCTCAGCTCTTTCATTGATAAACTGTATACCATTGTATAGTTTGGACTTACACGATTCGAACTCCCTTCTAGTCTAGCCACACCACACGATTCTAGCAAAAGTTATGATAAGTGTTGATCTCCTCTTTTTCTCTCCAAGATCTCCTTCTTATGCATGCGTCTCTTTACTTGTTCCCATAAGATCCGATTTCCTACAAGTTATAACACCACAATAAAATTCATGCAATCTTGTATATGTGTACATAAAGTAATCTAAGTAAGGAAACAATATAACACAAAGATCTCCATTTTTCTACGGTTCAAAGTGCTTGTTCGAACATATCTTCAACTATGCTTAATTTTGAACTCATGCCAAACAAAATATCTTTCATTAATACCAAAAAACAAACTTTTAGAATAGTGTTATATTTTTTTCAAAACTCTTTCATTAAGTAATCGTTTAACCAATAAGTACAAACAAAAATTATTCATTTAGACGAATTCCTCTAGTTAACGTGTTTTGTACTCCACCAACCTAACTATTTATCCGGCCATGTCGTGACTTGGACTGCACGCACTACAAAAAAATAGAGTTCCAGTGAAGAATTTATTTGTCACTATATCTACAATTGTTGTCACTATATCTACTGTCAGTATATCTACAATTATTGTCACTATATCTACAATTATTGTCATCTACACTTGTTGTAGATATAGTGACAACAATTGTATATATAGTGACAGTAGATATAGTGACAACATAGTGACAAAAAAATTCTTCACTAGAACTTTATTTTCTTGTAGTGACGTATAGATCCTTCAAGTGGAATGATGGTGCACCTAGAAATGCACCTAGAAGAAAAACAAACAAACGACTCAAATTTACATTGACGTATCAACACATAGGAATTCGATCTTGATCTATAAATCTCACTACAAAAAAATTATGAAATTCCAACGGAAATCTATTCTAAAAGAATTATTCCAACAACAATTTCAACGGATATTTCAATACTGTTATTTCTATTGGAATTTTTCAATAGATTCCAACAGAAATTCCAACAAAAATATTCTGTTTGAATGGGTTTTCCATTGGAGTTTTCGTTGGATTTTGATGATTTCAACAGGGGTGGAAATAAAAATTCCAACGGAATTTGCATATTCTAACGGAAATTTCCACGGTAAAAAGCCGTTGGAAACATAATCGTTGAAATCATCAAATTTCATCTAAAATTTCAATGAAAAATACATTCCAACGGAATATTTCTGTTGGAACCATACAAAGAAAGTTCATTAGCTCCGCTCCTTTCCTAAAAGTGCCGATCTCATGGATGAAGGCTAACGTTTTCTCCTTCAAACTACTCTATTTCGTTCAAATTGTCACTTCCGAGCTTGAAAAGAAGCAGCCGAGTCTGTAGGCTCCTAGGTCAATGTTGGAAAAAATGTTGGAACCTCATGGCTAAGAATAAGGTAATGGAATTGATAGAGAAATTCATAGACCTAGGTAGGATAGGAGAATTGATAAAGGGAACTTTCCCCGAACCCATACGTGTTTCAGCCGAGGCAATCCTGCTTCGGTAGCAGACTTCGGTCAAGGAAATCGCTTCAAGCAATGGCTTTGCGAAAGAGCAACTCTTCTCAAAATCTCACTCAAAAGGTGCTGAGTTGGAATCACAGCCACATGGATAGTTCAATGTGCTCATCGGCGCTACCATTGGAATATCAATTAGAATTTCTATTGAAATATATTATTATAGAATTTTACGTTAAAATATAACAATTATTTTGTAGTCTCTAAATGAACTTCATGAGTTTCTGTGAATAATTTATAAAGCAATATTCTAAATATGTTGGCCCTAGCCAGACATCAATATATGGCATAGCGCATAGGGAATTGGGCTCCTAAACGTAGACTAAGCATAGTCCAAGTAGAATTGTAAAATAATTAATAATTCTTTTTTATATTTGTTACTTATATATAATGTATAAGATGCATTATATGAAAAACATATGAATTCATACTAGCAAATACATATATTACCCAAAATATGATATATTTGTAACTATTCTATTAGTTTTTATATTATTATTATTATTTTAATTTTAAAATATACATATATTTCATATATTTGTTCCAAATCAAACTCACGTTATCATGGATAGTGCTCTGGTGTGATATTATTTTCGGGATATATTATTTGAAATTCTGGAATGGCCGTATTTTGTGACCCATAATGCACTGATTTGTTGAGGAGACTCTTGGGCCGAATCGGCCCATTTAAGTCGACAAGACTTAAATAATTGATTCCTCGGGAATATGTTAACGTAATTTCAATTTATCATTCATTAATTCAACAGGTCAATAAACTATTCACATTTTGATTGGTACCAGATTCGTTATTAGTCTCCTCGAATTTTGTTTCTATGGAACAATGGCTCATTCTTTAATGATTCTGCTTGTCCATACAGCTTAATGGGACAACAAGATCAGGCCCAATGCATAAGGCCCATATTTGATCGGGACCAATGAATAACATAGGGAAATTTTTACACATACTTACCGTTTTTTAGTTATTTACAAAATTACCATTCAAAGAAAAAAATTTGTGTATTTACCTAAGAGATAAAAAGATATTATATTAATGCCTAAATAAAATCGTTACCTGTGTGATGAAACGGTTTCCATATTTTTAGGAGGCACAATCTCAAGCGGTTTCCATATTATATTAATGCCTAAATAACATATGACTTTGAGGAAACGAGCTACTTATTTAACAAGGGATTCAGTTTAAATGATATCAAATGTGTTAAAATACAAACTAGTACATGCCCGTGCGATGCACAAGACATATATATTAAATGACTTACTTTCACAGTCTTTTCATTTAATTCTAAAAAGTAACAGATTGTTATCTATTTTCTACCTCTTTTATCAA
Organism: Striga hermonthica; assembly: GCA_902706635.1. Taxonomy (NCBI): domain Eukaryota; kingdom Viridiplantae; phylum Streptophyta; class Magnoliopsida; order Lamiales; family Orobanchaceae; genus Striga; species Striga hermonthica. The sequence goes on along the minus strand of CACSLK010017224.1, from coordinate 1,572,134 downwards.
TGTTAAAGTCTAAAAGACAATAGGGTTATAAGTTTTTTTCCATATCTTTTAACCAGCGCTGTTTTTTAACCAGAACATTAAATTTGAGCATGTTAGGGCTAACTTGTTAAATAAATTTATACTAATAATAAATTAATTTTAGCATATAAATTTATCTATTGATATAAGAGAATGCATTAATTATCTTTAACTTTTCTTACTACTAATTTTAGTAAATATGATGACTTTTTATATAAGTATAGATAAGTACCATATATAAAGCAGTTTTGCTATAAAGCCAATAGTTGGCTCCATAATGGAGTCAACCTTCTATATACAACAAGTAAACCTACCATATTAATAAAATTATATTAATGTTATTTAAGTAATAAGAGAATATAGTAGGTTTACTTGTTGTATATAGAAGGTTGGCTTCACTATGGAGCCAACTATTTACTCTATAGCAAAACGTATAAAGAAATAGCCAAGTTCTTATGAATAAAAAATAATTAAGACTATTACTAAAAGTCAGATTATTAAATTAGTTGTGTAAATATCAATTGAACTTTTGGTAATTAAGTACACTTCTTAAAGCAACTTGATGAAGTACTTTATTTTCAGTCATTCAACTTATGGTATTTTAGTGATAGTCAATTCTTAATTGTTAGATAGGTTAGGTTTAACATTATGAAAGGTACAACCATTTGTCTTAAGCCAGCTGATACTATTGTCATTAATCAACGATAGAAATTTTTTGAGTACAAGAAACCACCTAAAAACCCGATCAAAAACAAAAAAAAAAAAAAAAAAAAAAAAAAAAAAATTAAAAAATTAAAAATAAAATAAAAACTAAAAATGTGGTAGGGTGCTTTGCTTGGGCAAGTGCTAGACCGTCATGTTTCTCTAAAGTTCTCGAAATGCTACGGTCCCGTTACGGAATTATTTTGTCGGGGTTTATAACCGTTAGATCATCATATAATCGTCGAGGATAGTTAATTGATCTAATGGTAACAAACTCCAACGGAATGATTCCATAACGCGACTGTAGCATTTCCTCTAAAATTCTACTATTTTCCCCTTCAAACCTGAATCGAGGAAGATGTACGAGTGTGCAATGAAAAAAAAAAAGTATTTGACTAAACTTAATGATGTGTAGTTCATTTAATATGGTTTCTTGATTTATTGATTTTAGAATAATTATTCGTTTTTATGATTGGGTTTAACATCTTTTAATATTTTTTGATAAAAACTATTCAAAATAAAAAACATAAAAATGGTTATCTATGCCACCTAAACAGCCAAGATGTGATGGCAAACGGCCGGCCCACCGATTTCGAGCCAAAACCAACCGGTTGGCAAACTTATATATTTGGCATTATTTTTTTTATTTTTTTTTTTTGCCTTCTCCAATCGGTCATTAGTATTTGTGACTAAAGTTTTTGTGTGTTAATCTAGATCGCCTTTCATCAAAGTGTATATATTCCCTCGCTAAGTGGTTGTTGAACCGCCACAGTTGAAGCCGGGATAACAAAGATCACCTTGGCAATCAAACATGAAACATGATACAAGGTCTTTATTTTTTTATCACCAATCCAAGACATCGAATTAGACAGGCATAATAAGTGATTTGGCCACCTTCTGAGTTTTCAGGTCTAAGTAGTGGTTGAGTAGACCACTTTCAAAATCCCCAAGAGTCGACCCTGCCTACCAGATGGGACTCCTTGAAATGCCTTGTGAAGATATCGGAAGCGAAAACTCAACCAGGAGCCAAAAGCCGTGTCCAACAAAGCTAGCTAGAGCTTAAGTAGCGGTATCCTTGATATGGGGACATCATCTTGTATACGTCAAAACATTTAATCAATATCATCGGCACCAAGTTCATCGAAGATGTTGTCTTCGCTAAACAATGGTATTGACACTAATGGCTACCGCACGTTGATGGTATATTTTGTTGCTTTGCTGATTACCCACTAGCACTTTCTGGACTCCCCGCCAAACGTCTTCCATGAGAACTCGACATTCTCATAACTTAATTTATGAAATTGAGTTTTATACATGCTTAAATCTCAAAAGTTAATATTCTCTCCTATTTTCTTTTAAATGTCATTCTAGTTTATCAACTATTAGCTAAATAAATGTCGTTTTGGATCTTTTATACATATTTTTCCATTATTACCTCATTTAGCTAATAAATACATTACGTCTTTTTATATTCACTTTTCACTTTTTTCTCAAAACATTTATCTCTATCTTCATTGAATAAGGTTATTATTGACAAAAAAAATATTTTTAATTAACGTGCAACTTCTCAAAACGACATCTATTAAAAATAGGAGGTAGTAATACTAGATAACCCTTAAAAAAGGAGAAGAGTAAGAGAAGTGAGAATAAGAAAATGGAGAAGATGAATGGGTGTATTTATATGTAACTTTTTCTAAAAATAAAAATAAAAAATCATCGTCGACTTGTCGAGTAGCACAAGTCTGGACAACTAGATCTCCAATGGTCATAAGAACCAATGACCCACTTTGAAAATTTGACTGTTGTGGGGGCCCAGCTCGAAGGATCTACAATAATTTAAATTTTTGAATTTAAAATTTTGGTGCCATCCCCTCGGGCTGTTCCTTGGGCCCGAAACTGAGTGGTCAAAATTTGTTATATAGCGTCCCCAACCGACCCGAACAAATCTTGGGCCTGGTTTCGGTGTGAGCCTCTGATTCGTTGTCAACAAGCCTTCATAATCTATTATATAGTTCTTAGACTAGCCTGTACAAAACTTGGGCTTGATTCCAGTGTGTGCCTCTGATCTGTTGTCAACGGGCTAAGCTCTACGGCCAACAGGCTAAGGGGTCGAGACTGTCCATTGGCCATATCTATATGTTGTAGTTTGCAACTATATGGTCTATCTAGTTACTGTCTATGGCTATTTAAGCCACCTAAACAACCAAAATGTGTCTGCAACTACAAAATCTGCTTAGTTTACCATCAACACACCTAAACAACCATTATGTGATCTGCCTACTTAAGGGTGATTGGAATTAAATTATTTTAGTTTTGATTTGATTTATTTGATACAGTGAGTTAATTTTAAATAAACTTGATTGCATAAAGGATTCAGGGCATTCAAGGAGGCAAGTTGAAAGTCAAAGATTTGTCGACTCAGACGTAAGGTAGCTTTAGTGAAGTCTGGCAAAAGTACTAAACTTGAGGTAAGTAAGACCACGTAATGGCAACTAACCTGATCAGCTGCAAAAATCTCGCCTGGGAAGGTAGTTCAGTCATACCCTATGCAAGTCAACGTCTTTCAGAACCATGCTGACGGTAGGATCAATATGATGGACTAGGTCTTTATTCAAAGGATAGGGGGACATCATTTAACAGTTCGGCAATGGTCACCGAGTTCTGTTTTCTATATCCTTAGAATAAAGACCTATATGTCCCTAAATCGATGAAAGTGTTTACTCTTTATTGCTTTCCCAAAACGAGCCAAGAGAAGAAAGGGGTGTAGTCCCTTTCTTGGGTCAAAAAGGTAAAGAAGTAAGCCCTTCTAGGTGAGCTAGTAGTAGTGAGTGATGAGAGGGGGTTTGGTTTTAACGTAATATGGTTTTAAATAATATTTGAAACATATTGAGTTGATGTAGTGTAAAAGTATTAGAGAGATGATTGAAAATAATGAGTAGTTGAAAGTATGTAAATTAGTTAATAGTAAATTTTGCTGATATGATGTGTGAGGATGATTGGTTGATATTATTTGATCATATTGATAAAAAGTAAGAACTTAAGTTGGATTAAGGTTGAGTAGGTATTCAGTTAAAAAAAAAAAAAAAATGAAAAGACTATCTGTCTAGTCAAAACCAGTTTTATTTTCTTTCCTGTCGCCCCTTGCAATCTATGCTTTCTAGACTACTCATACATAGGGCTGTAAACGAGCCGAGCCGAGCTCGAGCTTAAGGTGTTTGAGCTCGAGCTCGAGCTCTTAACGAGCCGAGCCGAGTTCGCTCGTTAAGTAAACGAGCTAAAAATCGAGCTCGAGCTCGGTTCGTTAAGGCCTCGAGCTCGAGCCTTAACGAGCCGATCTCGAGCCGATCTCTATCTTTAACGAGCCGAACTATAAAAAATTACATAATTTTCACTTTTTGAGCCTTAACGAGCCTTATCGAATCGACTCGAGCTCGGCTCATTAACCAAACGAGCTTTATATGAGTTCGAGCTCGACTCGTTAAGGCTTCGAACTCGAGCCGAATTGAGCCTTAACGAGTCGAGCTCGAGCTGAGCCGAGCTAGGCTCGTTTAATTTAACAGCACTACTCATACTACTATACTACTACGTCTAATTGTATCAGAACTTGTTTAAAAACACTTCTCAAATGAATTGTTGGATGCCAAGATCCATTTGATAAATATTTCATGTTTTGTGCTAAATTAAAAATGAACTTATAGGTAAGTGTTATAAAATGCGGGGAATATAAAGAACACAATGTATAAAACCGGATATAACTCAAACTGTTCTTTCTTTCTTTCTTCACTTTCGTTTCTATTTCCCGTGTGTAGAATTACACTACATATATTGCCCCTTTTATAGAAAAAAATGGGCACACATTTCAATGCACACACTAGTATAATAATTACAATGATAACTTTATTAATAGTGGTAAAATTCCACTTGTTTATAACACTCCCCCTTGGAATTACCACTATTAAATGTGCGTTTATGCTGCCTCGTTAAAAACCTTATCTGGAAAAACCCTGTGGGAAAAAACTGAGATAAGGAAAAAAGAGTATAGCCGCACATACTCCCCCTCGAATTATCATCCGTGCAAATCCCGAAGATGCCTCATCCCAATATTGTGCACGTGCTTTTGAAATATTGTCGTCGGAAGCGCCTTCGTAAACAAATCTGCTGCATTATCGCTTGATCGAATGTATTGAACTTTGATTTGTGTGTTTCTTTCAAGCTCTTGCGCATATAAGAATAACTTTGGCGGGATATGTTTAGTTCTGTCACTCTTAATGTATCCTTCTTTTGTTTGAGCGACACATGCTGCATTGTCTTCATATATCACCGTCGGGTCATTATTGTTCGATAGTCCACTGGCTTGTTGAATATGTTGAGTCATGTTTCTGAGCCAGATACTTTCCCTACTTGCTTCATGAAGTGCAATGATCTCAGCATGGTTTGAAGACGTCGCAACTAACGTTTGTTTCTGAGAGCGCCAAGAGAATGCAGTTCCGCCAATCGTAAAAACGTATCCAGTTTGAGACCTTGCTTTATGGGGATCTGAAAGATATCCTGCATCTGCAAAACCGATTATTTCATGTTTTCTATCGTTAGAATAAAACAGTCCCAAATCGATTGTCCCTTGGAGATAACGGAATATATGCTTAATTCCATTCCAATGTCTCCTCGTAGGTGCCGAGTTATATCTTGCTAATAAATTGGTAGGCGAAAGATATATCTGGTCTGGTACAATTAGCAAGATACATAAGAGCTCCTTTGGCACTCATATATGGTATTTCAGGACCAAGTATTTCTTCATTTTCTTCACAAGGTCGAAACGGATCCTTTTCAACATCTAATGTTCGATTGACCATTGGAGTACTAAGTGGATTCGCCTTGTCCATATTGAATCGTTTCAGTATTCTTTTAGTGTAATTAGATTGATGGACAAATATCCCATTTTGGACCCGTTCTATTTGCAAGCCGAGACAATATTTGGTCTGTCCGAGATCTTTCATTTCAAATTCGCCTTTTAGTAAAGTGACTGTTTCTTGAATTTCATTTGTAGTCCCAATAATATTAAGATCATCGACATAGACAGCAATTATCACAACTCCATCTTGTGATCTTTTTATAAAAACACACGGGCATATTTGATTAATTATGTATCCCCGTTTAAGCAATTGTTCACTTAAACAATTGTACCACATACACCCGGATTGTTTCAAGCCATACAATGATCTTTGCAGTTTTATCGCACATAACTCTTTAGGTTTGGACTTTAGTGCTTCGGGCATTCTAATTCCTTCTGGAATTTTCATATAAATGTCAGCGTCTAGTGACCCATATAAGTAAGCAGTCACAACGTCCATAAGACGCATCTCAAGATTTTCATGGATGGCCAAACTAATCAAGTATCTGAAAGTAATTGCATCCATAACAGGGGAATATGTTTCATCATAATCAATCCCAGGCCAGGCCTCTGGGAGAATCCCTGTGCTACAAGGCGAGCTTTATATCTTGTGATCTCATTTTTCTCATTTCTTTTTCTGACAAAAACCCACCTGTACCCAATAGGTTTTATGTCTTTGGGTATAATGGTTATAAGTCCAAAAACCTTTCGTTTATTAAGCGAATTTAACTCGGCTTGAATAGCGCTTTTCCACTTTCCCCAATCATGTCTTTTTTGACATTCAATTATAGATTTTGGTTCAGGATCCTCAACTTCTTTGTCAATTTCTTGTGATACCATATATGCGAAAGCATCATCAATGATCTCATCACGCTTCCAAAGTTTCCCATTATTTACGTAATTGATGGATATTTCGATATTTTTATTTTTTCCCGAAATTTTTCCATCATTTTGATTCTTTTTCAAATTCGAATCTTGATTTCTCTTTTCTTTCGAGGATTCTTATCTTTAGACCCCACTGGCCTTCCTCGTTTCAAGCGTACCTTTAATTCATTTGGCACATCGTCATTTGCCATTTCTTTTATAATCTCAATTCGAGCAGGGGCATTTATAGCTGCAGCATGTGATTTTGTCACCCTTTTTGTGTCAGTAAATGCATCTGGCGATTGATTTGCAATATTCTGCAGATGTATGATCTTTTGAACTTCTTGCTCTCTTTGTTTGGTGGGAGGATCAAGATATGATAGTGATGATGTTCTCCATTCAATATTTTTCTCAATTGACTTTTCATTCCCACCTAAAGGGGGAAATAATTCTTCATTAAAATGACAATCATCAAACCGAGCTGTAAAAACGTCACCTGTTTTTGGCTCAAGGTATTTTATTATTGATGGAGATTCATATCCAACATATATTCCCAACCTTCTTTGAGGCCCCATTTTCGTACGTTGGGGCGGAGCAATTGGTACATACACTGCACAACCAAAAATTCTTACATGAGCAATATTTGGTTCTCGACCATATGCCAACTGTAATGACGAGTATGTATGGTGTGCACTTGGTCTTATGCGAATTAGATTATCTGCATGCAGAATAGCATGTCCCCATACTGATGTGGGCAGTTTTGTTCTCATTATCAATGGTCTGGCTATAAGCTGCAGTCGTTTAATCAATGATTCTGCTAGACCATTTTGAGTGTGAACATGTGCTACAGGATGTTCAACATCAATTCCCACTGCCATACAATGATCATTAAATGCTTGAGATGTAAATTCTCCAGCATTGTCCAGTCTGACCCTTTTTATAATATAATCTGGGAATTGAGCCCTTAATTTGATAAGTTGGGCAAGCAATTTAGCAAATGCCACATTTCTAGTGGATAACAAACTCACGTGAGACCATCTACTAGAAGCATCAATTAACACCATAAAATATCTGAATGGACCACAAGGTAGATGAATAGGTCCACATATATCACCATGAATCCTTTCTAAAAATAATGGTGATTCATGCCCGACTTTAGTATGTAATGGTCTTATTATCAATTTCCCTTGAGAACATGAGGCACATGTCAATTCATGTGTTTGCAATATCCTCTGATTTTTTAACGGATGTCCACTAGAATTTTCAATAATTCTTCGCATCATTATCGAGCCAGGATGACCAAGTCTATCATGCCAAAGTTTAAACATTTCATTCGCCTGTGACTTTGTTGCATCATAAGTCTCAATAATATAAAGGCGGGTGTAATATAAGCCCGATGATAAAACTGGCAATTTCTCCAAAACATATTTATTTCCCGCAACATTTGAGGTAATGCAAAGTATTCAACTCCCCCTTCATTCATTGTTTCAACATGGTATCCGTTCATTCGGATATCTTTAAAACTCAACAAGTTTCTTGTTGATTTCGGGGAGAATAATGCATCATTCAATGTAAACTTTGTACCTCTCATCATAAAAAATATGGCTTTTCCAGAACCCTCAATTATCTTTGCATTTCCAGATATTGTGTTTACTTTTGCTTTATTTAATTTCAAGTTGACAAAATATTTTCTGTCCTTGAGTATAGTATGAGTTGTGGCACAATCTGCAAGACATATATCTCAATTTTGAATTCGAGACCGATCCATGATCTAAAAGAAAACAACATTATTATTGATCAAATTTGAAATACAGATACAACTAGTACAAATACGCAAATACAACAAAAAAAAAACTTAGAAAGCAATAAAAGAAACAGGATAATCAGTTGTTCTCTTGTTCATTTCCAGCTCTTGCTTCAAATACCGCATCAGCAAAATCCAGGTTCAACATGTCATCGATGCCATAGTCATCATCTACACGTGTTGTATTATTTTTAGAGGATTTCCCAACTATAAAATTAGTTTCTACATTTTTATCTTTTGATTTCTGGGAATCATTATATTTATCAACAACGTGTTTCGGAGCACGACAGTTTCGTGCCCAATGTCCCGTCTTTCCACATCGATAACATGCATTTTCATTATTATTTTCCGTCACATTATTTTGTTCAAATTTTGGCTTAAAATTTCTCCCCCTTTCAAAATTATGGACATAGCCACGGCCTCGTCCACGATAATTCCCTCGGCCCGAGTTGTACCCTATGTGAAATTTGAAGCCTTGGTCAAATCGGCGATCTGGGCCATATCCACGGCCACGGCCACGTCCACGTCCACGACCCCGGTCACGTCCCGAGGTATTTCCACGCACATATGTCTGGCTGTTTTTAGTTTCGGTTCCCTGTTTAGATATTACAACATTTATTTCAGGGACCGCAGTAGACCCCGTGGGTCTAGATTCATGATTTTTCATCAACAACTCGTTATTTTGTTCAGCCAA
>CACSLK010017224.1:1475242-1494083 GCA_902706635.1 Striga hermonthica | reverse complement strand
AAGCAAACAATCCATAGGAGACTCACTCAAAGAGTGATCTAGATACACAAGCCAATACACAAGAAAAAGCGGGGATGCAACCTCCGAAGACTTTCCCTTGCCAAATCAACTAACAAACAGCACTACCACACTACAGACTAAGAAAGCAAAAAGGAAAAAAGAAAGGAAACCACAAAGCTACAAAAACTCAAATTAAACAAAAGCTACTAAACCAATACTATCAATGCAAACTCGCAAATTCTTGCCATTCTCTCCACGCCACTCGAACTACAATCTCTTCCGGCATCCACACCTTCTCGAATAACCACAGATTCCGAGATTGCCAGAGCTACCATAATATGTACGTGGATAGTTGTATTCGAGCTTCGGCCACCTCGGACTTGTCCAATGCACATACTTTCTGTTTGTTATGTTTATGTTTTTTTTCTTGTGTTTTATCTGTTAGTTGAGTCATTTTTAGGTTCGGTTTTGTGTAATCCGGTCCATTTTATCGTGTTTTATGTGTTTTGGTTTGTGTTATGTGTTCTTGTATTTTTCTGTATTTTCGCGTCTCTTTTGGTGTTTTGTTTAGGTCCCATTTGCGATTGTTGAGAAGACGAGTCGTTCGTGCCATTTTTGAGCCATGAACCGAACCATTCGAGCCATCCGAACCATCACCCGAGAGACAAAGTCAAAAGTCATGCCCATGCACCAAAGGGTCGAGCACTCGCCGCAGAACACGTTTGGCGATCCGCGAAAGGGCTCAAGTGCGTGCATGAGGAAGCCCGACACTCGAGGGCGAGATTGGATTCGCAAGTTGCGAGATGGCGCGCGCACATGCCAGCCTTAGCCAAGACACTCGCTGCGAACGGAGCTTCGCACCGCGCCAAACGCACAACAACGAGAACACCGCACTCGCTAGCAAACCATCATCCGCGACCCGCGAAGCGCGCACCACAGAAACCCAGACCAGCACACTCGCTAGCGAACCTTCGTTCGCGTGCCGCGAAATGCGCATCCCCAGCATCCAAGGCCAAACTCACTAGCGAACATCGTTTGGCGACCCGCGAACAGCAATTTCTGCACTACTCCATGCCCAAACTCGCTGTCCATTTCGAGACCCGCAAACTGCAGAATTTCATTAAATATGTGTGTTTTTAGTGTGTGTTTGTGGTGTAGCTATAAATAGACATTATGCTTTGTATTTTGGGGCATAACCCTCATTTTCCAATTTTTAAGTTGAGAATTCCTCTCTATTTTCTCTTTTTCCTTTTTATGCTTTGGTTTGGAGCTTATGAATCAAGTTTTCCGGCGAATTTCTGGCGATATTGTTTCGAGTAAAGTTTCGAGCTTTTGACTCTGGTTTTCTTTCCAAGTGCGTGTGAGAGTGGGTACTTAGTCTTAAGCCCCATTACTTCGTATATCGTTATTTACATTTTGTGAAAATTGATATTGTGCTTGTGTTGCTTGGAGGAAAAGATTGAATCTTTAGATTGTGAATGCTTGACTAAGTTTGATTAGGAGTTGAATGCTTGCTCGTCTTGTGCTAGTGTTGGGTTTAGCTTCCTAGGGTTTTAGCTAGCATGACAATGTTCGATTATTTGCGTGTGATTGATCATGGAGACTCCAGCGAACCAAAATCTCTCTTTCCCCCTTAATTTCTCTCATCTTCTTGCGTGCTTTATCTTGCCTTGTTAATTGCTTTCAATTGCCTTCAATTTCGTAGCGTAGTCTAGCTTTAATTCAAACCCCCAAATTGTGAGTAGCATGTTTAGGACTTTTTTGGTTGTGTGATTTGGCGACTAGATAGTGAACGAAGCTCCGAAGAGCCTTCCTTTGAGAACGACCCGAGTCCGGGTAACTCGGTTACCAATTGCCCAAAAATACTACAAACACTTTCCACCACCAAACTTTAACAGACTGGTTTGGCAAATTTGTGGCATATTATATAAAAAATAGTCTTATGAAGGTTGTAATGATTTATATATCACTAATGTTATAAGATGAATAATAAAATGGATAGCTAATTTATATAAGGAGAAGAATATCAAAATTGTTAAGGAAAAAATCTAAGCTAAGTTCCTCTTGAAGTTTAGATAATAGTTGCAATTTGTTTATGAATGTAAATAGTGACTTAAATATTTTTATGATAGGAGAAATTGAAACTCGAAATGAGTAACAAAAAAAAAATCCTGATACGATATGATTTTTGTAATGATCGCTTATGAGTAGAATTCATATTAAAGTTGAAACAAGAAGAACATTATTGAAATGCAATCAAGAAATGATTGACGTAATCCGTCAATAAGAAATAATTTTTTGGCCGTTTATTTTAGCAAAAAAAATATCTTACATGAAAGTTGTGATATCTCTAGGTCTAATTTCAACTCATTATAATCAATTTTGTTACGTATGATACACTCATTTAATTTGTAACATTATCTTACAATAATATATGATTTTTCATACTTTGTATTTCTTTTATTACCAAAATGATATGTTTAAATATAAATAATTATATTTAAAATAAAGATTTGGAAAAAATTTTAAGGAACAAACTTGTTCGTGCATCGCACGGGATGCTCACTAATTTTTACATTATAATAAGTTGTTATTTTTTGATGAGTAAGGCCTTGTTTGGTAATTAGCTATTAGCTGTTAGCTATTAGCTGATTGTATTAGCTGTTTTGACCAGCAGATTGCATTAGCTGTTTTGAACAGTTGATCGTGTTAGCGGTTTGTAAAAAAGTGTTTGATAAAATTAATTTTTTTAATTAGCTGTTAACATGTAAAATTACTTATAAGGATATTTAATAATTATTTAGAAAATAAAAATATTTAATATTTTAAATATTTCTTAAAATGATTTAAATATGATAAAAAATATAAGAATAATAAAATAAAAATATTTCATAATCGAGTAAATAAGTTCACGCCATGTAAACAAAGTCAACAACAATTCATACTAATGGAAAATATAAATATGGCTCAATCACAATATTCACTATTATAATTAAAAAAAATAAAAGAAACGAAATAGAAAAAAAATGGAAGGACAAAGAACTTGTTTTGGAAATAGGAAAGAAAAATGGAAGGGCAGAGAAGTGGGCAATTGAGACTTTTTTGCTTTTTTATTTTGATCCGCTAAATTCAAACACAGAATTTCAGCGTTTTTTAGTTTAGCGGATGGAACAAAAAAGGTATGTTTAAAAGTTGTTTACCAAACGATTTATTTTAGCAAATATGTAAAGTCAAACAGCTAAAAATGTGAAAAAGTTGTTTTAAGAGCAAAACGCTAAAAAACAGATGGGGCCTAAATAACTTTTATGTTAAGCCAAAAAAAAAAAATTTGCACGGTTTAGTCTATTGCCACATATCCTTGAAAGTAAGTAAAAACCTTTTTATTTATTTATTTATTTATTTATTTATTTATTTATTTTTTGTTTTAAAGAATGCTTAGATACAGAAGTTCTCCAAATAATCTCAACATTTTTAACGTAGCCACTTTTTTTCACTGTTAGAATTATCAAACCATTCTCATCCGTCCAAAGAGCATTCATTATCTCGGTCAAAGAAGCAAGAAGACACACAGCATGAAATAAATGCTATCACACTGCAAAATGATACCACGAGCTGTGCATGTGAAGAACCTGTTGTCACTTTGCATGACTCACCAACTAAAGCAACCATTGACAGCTATGGATTGGCCACATTTCTACACCCTTAGATGAGCATCTTCCTATTTTGGCTCTTTCGTTAAGATTATAACACATGTCCACATTCTAGAGAGTTCCCTTGTATTTAAATGCATCTCAGTAGCTAGGGTTTATGTACCAAGAAATACATTTGCATATTCTGCTGCTAATGAAATGAGATCTCGTGATGAAGCTTATAGCTTTCTTGTTCAGTTTTCTTTATCTATTCACCATGATTTTTGACATGGTATCAGAGCGGGTTAATAACTGCCTCTGATCCATCTCTTTCATTGTTTTTTTTTTTAAAAAAAAAAAATGTCAGAGGCTAGCTCAAGTTTGAACTCAAGGAGCTCGAGCTCTCTACAACTTATCTCTCCCAACAATCAGTTGGTCACTGTGAAGCTTGATGATGGAAACTTCCTTGTGTGGAAGCAGCAAGTTGAGATGGCCATCAAAGGCTATGGACTAGAAGGATTCATTCAAGGCACCAACCAACCACCACCAAGGTTTCTGGCTACAGGTGCTACTGGAGAAATCACACAAAATCCAGACTTCAGTTCATGGCAAAGACAAGATAGCCTACTTACATCCTGGCTCCTCTCTTCACTAGGTAATAGCATTCTTCCTCTAATGGTTGGCCTCAACTCATCTCAAGATATTTGGACTGCTTTGCTTAAGAACTTCAGTAATCAATCTCTGGCTAGAGTAATGCAGTATAAAATGGAAATCTAAGGTCTCAAAAAGGGCTCTTTAAGCATGAAGGAGTATATCAGTAAGATGAAGGCTTTATTTCATTCTTTAGCTGTTGTTGGGTATGTAGTCTCTGAAAAAGATCAAATCATGCATCTTATTAGTGGTCTTGGGCAAGAGTATAATCCTATTATGATGACTGTCACTTCAAGAGTGGAACCATGGTCTATGGTAGACTTGCAAGCCCTTCTCCTTAGCTTTGAGTCCAGATTAGAGGTAGTAGGAATTAGCACTCCTCATGTTAACTCTGATAGATCATATTGTTTATTGTGTTTTTGTGTTTATTTTTATGTATTTTTGTGTGCTTTCGAGTCGATTTTAGGTTTATTTTATTGTCGACCGGTCTATTTTGTCGTTTACCTTGTGTTTCCATGTTTTTCTTATTTATTTTATATTTCTGGCGTACTTGTTCGTGTTTTGGGTATACATTTCAGGCATATTCCGAGGATAGATATGGGGAGTCGAGCCATATCCCGAGAGAGTCGAGCCACGTTCCGAGAGACGAGCATTTCCCGAAGAAGTCGAGTTTCTGAGAAATAATCAGCCAAAGTCAATTCCGAGCCAAAGTAATCCCAAGCCTTGGTCGATTCCGTGTCGAACTGCATCCAGACACGCCCGCGCGCTCGCTGAAGAAGCCGCGAGCTCGAGAGCCCCGCGCGACCCACCTCATCACACGCTCGCGAGCCAGCGGTTACACCCGCGAGCTCGAGAGCTTCGCCGCCCCAGCACCTCGCGTGCTCGCGAGTTCGCGCGTACGCCCACGACGTCGAGAGCGCTGTTCACCATACCGCGTGCTCGCACCCGTAGTCGCGAGGTCGAGAGTTGCCCGTTCCTAGCGCCTCGCGCACTCGCGTGCTCGCGCCCCCCTCAGCGTGATCGAGAGTGCTGCCCGCCTTCCGTCTCTGCACCTTTTGTTCCTCGCGAGCCCGCAACGTCCACCGCGAGCTCGGGAGTGTGATATTTTAGCTGCGTTTTAGTATGTGTTTTTCTTGGAGTTTAAATACTTTTTGGCCTTTGCATTTGGGGATTATCTAGCTCATTATGAAATGTTTCCTTTTTTGGTTCTTAGCTTATATTTTATTTTTCTCTCTAAAGTAAGGTGGATGCTCTTTACATTTTCCGACGACTTTTTCCGGTGACTTCTCGTTTATGCAAGTTTTAATCTTTTTCTTCCGATTTCGATCAAGCATGCCCTAGGGATGTGAATACTTACTTTTAAGCTTTGTGATCTCGATTTTCGTACTTACTTGCTATCTCGTGCGTAGAAGTAATTAGGGCTTGCTCGATTATCAGATTTTTAGTAGCTATTTTAGTTATTTTCATTTCCCTTGCTTTTGTGAACTCGTTTATGATGCTTGGGGTTGATTGAGGTGTTGATTGCTACTTGAAAAATCGTGACTTTACTTTCAGCTCGGTTATTCCGTGGTAGGATTTCGGCTTTGGTTCCTAAGCATGCTAAATGGAGTTCGTTTCTCTTACTTTCGCTTTTGTTGCTCTTCATTTTGCTCACCGGATTAGTTGCTAAAATCCCATAGTTCGTTCACTTGCTCGTTTACTTGCTTTCAATAGTCGTAATTAGTGTTAATCAACCTCAACCCAAATTGATTAGTATGTCTAGGACTTTATTTTCGATTTTTGTGATTTGAGCAATTGAATAGTAAGTAAAGCTCCGAATAGCCTTCCCTCGAGATTGACCCGAGTCGGGTAGCTCGGTTATCCCTTGCCCACCAAATAATTACTAAACAAATGGCGCCGTTGCCGGGGAAGGCAAGTAGGACGCCTAATTTGCTATTTGATTGTTCCTTTTTCTCGCGTTTCTCTTGTTTCGTGTGATTTTGCTTAATTTCCGTATTTCTCTTTATTTCTCTTGATTTTCTAGGTAATTTTTGTTCTAGTTTGTGTTTTCAATTTCGATTTTTCCATTGCTTTCCATTGGTGCATTCACGGGTATAGTTTGTGGTTTTGTTTATGCGAGGTAAACGAGGGCGTAAACCCCGAGAGGAGCCACCGTCATTCGACCTCTTCGTTAAACTCAATATCGAAGAACCACAACCCGATCCTGAAATCGAATCAATGGCGGGACAAGAAGAACAATTGCCACCACAACCTCCCCCGAACATGAGATATTTTGCACGGCCTATCATTGAGACAACACTTCATGTCTTGTGCTCGGGGAGGCGGCCCGAAACTATGACCTTAAGATCATCAATCTAAACCAACTCCCGTCATTCTATGGCCTCGCCCAAGAGGATGCCCTCAATTTCATCCGAGACTTCTATGCAACCGTCAACACATTTCCGCTCCAAGGCCTAACCGAGAACCAACTTCGAATGAGATGCTTTCCCTACACGTTGAAGGACCGAGCCAAGACTTGGTTCATGACCTTGCTCCCGAATTCGCTCACAAATTGGGAAGCCGTGTATGAAAAGTTTATGGTAAAGTACTACTCACATCAAAAGACTACCGATCTCTGGACCCAAATCGCAAGCTTTAGCCAAAATGTCGGGGAGACCTTTCACGAGGCATAGGAGCGGTTTAAGGGATATCAACTTCAATGCCCCCACCATCACTTTTGCCTTGGGGTGCTTAATCAATTTTTCTATGATGGACTCCACCAAACCCTCCAATATATGGTAGACCATGCGGCCGGAGGGGATATTGGGAGTCACACGGCCGAGGAGATCTTCGAGCTTTACGAGATGTTGAGTGAGAATTCCCAACGGAAGAGCGTACGTAAGAGGACCCCCGTAAATGAAGCTACACCGTCAACCGGGTCTTCGAACGATGCCGTTCTTGCCAAGCTAGCCTCGTTGGAGGAGGAACTTAAACAACTACGGTTGAGAGATGTGAAGTCCACTCAAGTCGTTATGGCCGAGGTGTGTGGTTGTTGCGGTGAGACGGGGCATGGAGGGCATGAGTGTCCACGCTACATGGAGTCGGCTTATGATCCTAATCTTGAAGGAGTTCCATATGATATCAATGCCATTCAAGGATACGCCCCCCGGGTTTAAAATGACCCTTATTCGAACACGTACAACCCCGGGTGGCGAAACCACCATAATTTCTCATGGCGGGACCCGAAAGCGGGGTATGCACCCCAACCGGCTCCACAACAAGCCTATTCCCAACCTCAACAATATGCACCACCCAACAACCGACCACCATTTCAATCGAGGCTCGAATTTCAAGGATATCAACCAGGGCCTGAGTTTCAAGGGTACCAACAAGGGCGTGGAGGATTTGTCCTGAGACAACCAATGCCACCTCCACCGGAGCCCGACAAAGAAGTTAAGGCACCTACCTCGGACCCTCGAATTGACAATATGGAGAAGTATCTTCAAAGCCTCGCTTCAACCGTGTCCACCATCCATGAAACGGTCAAGGGCGTACCTTCAATCCAAGCTTCTCTCAAATGCCTCAAGACACAAATGGGGCAACTTGGGACGTCCATTGGTGAAATGCAAAGAAACAACAAGAAGGACCGACTTCCGAGCCAACCCGAGCAAGCCCAAGCCGTGACAGTCTTACGAAGTGGTAAAGTGGTGGATAATCGAGTTGAGATGCCTAGTGATGTGATGGTTGAGGATGTTGATGAAAAGGATGACGAGGAGGAGTTGAATGTTATGACGGATTCCGAGAAGAACAAGAAGGTGATGATCGAAGAGGAACCGAAGGAGAAAACCAAACCCGATAGCCTTGATACCTTGCACAAATCAGCTACACCATACCGCCCACCGGTACCTTACCCGAGTAGACTCCAAGACACCAAAAGAAACCGCCAATTCAAGGATCTATTCGATATGCTTTCCAAGGTAAATGTGAACCTTCCTCTACTTGATATGATAAAGAATGTGTCGGCTTATGTTCAATTCTTTAAAGACTTGGCCTCGAAGAAAATGAGGTTTGAGGATAATGAAAATGTGAGATCTCCGAAGTTGCTTCCACCACGATTCCGAGGAAAGAATGTGACCCCGGGGGTTTTGTGATCAAGATAACCCTCGGAAACAGGAAAGAGATGAATGGAATGCTTGATTTGGGAGCCGAGATCAACCTTATGCCATACTCAATTTTAAAGCAATTAGAATTGGGAGATATCAAGCCTACGAGGATGTGTTCGCAATTGGCGGATCGTACACTACATTATTCGAAGGGTGTTATTGAGGATATTTTAATCCGAGTTGGAAATTTGATTGTCCCGGCGGATTTCGTGGTACTTGATGTGGGAGAGGTCCCAAATACCGGGAATGAGCACACCATCTTTCTTGGCCGCCCGTTTATGGCCACTACCAACACTCTCATCAATGTCAAAGACGGGCGAGTCACATTATCGGCTCTCGGTGAAACGGTCACTTTTACAATGAGCGAGGCAAAGACCACACCGTCGTTCACCGAGAGTTGCTCTTATGTTAATGTAATCGAGGCGGAGGTCCACAACCTTTTTCATGCCGATGTCTCTTGTGAGTGTGGAGTTCCCGAAGGAGAGGAGCCGGAGAAGCTTGATCCTAAAGAAGAAGGTGTGGTGGATCTTATTGAGATATCCAAAGAACCCGAACCCCGGGAAATTTCGACCGAGCTTAAACCATTACCACCACACCTCAAGTATGTCTTTCTCGAAGAAAATGAGAAGAAGCCCGCTATTATATATTCAGGGCTTTCGAATGAAGAGGAAAAACTCCTTGTGGAGGTTCTTATGGCGAACAAGGATGCCCTCGGGTGGATTTTGAGTGATATCAAGGGGATAAGCCCGGCCACATGTATGCACCGAATTATTATTGAGGATGAGTCAAAGCCAATCCGGGAGGGTCAAAGGCGATTGAATCCCACGTTGATGGAGGTGGTAAAAGGGGAGATTCTTAAATTGCTACAAGAGGGGATCATTTATGCCGTGGCGGTTAGTGAATGAGTGAGCCCCGTACACGTGGTCCCGAAAAAGAGTGGAATTACGGGTGTGGAGAAAAACAAGAGCGAGCTTGTACCGACAAGAGCCACAACGGGGTGGCGTATGTGTATCGATTTCTGAAAGCTCAATGTCGCCACAAGGAAGGACCACTTTCCTTTGCCGTTTATTGATCAATTTCTCGACAAACTAGCCGGCCACCCCTACTATTGTTTCCTAGATGGATTATCGGGGTACTACCAAATCCCGATTGCCCCGGAGGATCAACCGAAGACCACCTTCACATGCCCTTTTGGCACTTTTGCTTTTTGGAGGATGCCATTTGGATTTTGCAACGCTCCCGCCACTTTCCAAAGGTGCATGTTTTTTATATTTTCGGATATGATTGGTGAGTTTATTGAGATATTTATGGATGATTTTTCCGTGTTTGGGGATTCATTTCTTGATTGCCTTGATAAATTGGGGAAAGTTTTGAATAGATGCATTGAGAATAATTTGACACTTAGTTGGGAAAAATCGCATTTCATGGTGCCTAGTAGTAATGTGCTTGGTCATGTCATTTCAACTAAAGGCATTGAGGTCGATAAAGATAAAATTGATGTGATTGAACAACTTCCACCCCCTTTGAATGTTAAAGGAATTCGTAGTTTTCTTGGACACGCCGGTTTTTACCGGAGGTTTATCAAAGATTTTTCGAAAATAGCACGACCATTGTGTGCCTTGCTTGCTCTTGACGTGCCTTTTGATTTCAATGATGAGTGCATGAATGCTTTCAATGAACTAAAACGTAGTGTTGTGACCATTTTTGTTGCGATTTTCGTTATTGTTTTATCATTCTTTTTCCCTCGTTTTAGGTCTTTTAGTTGGTTTTTATTTCGTTTTATAGTTTATTCTGTGTTTTCCTTTATTTTGGTTTCCTTTGTGTTTTTCGTGTGTTTTTCCAGTTTTTCTTCTTGTTTTTCGTGTGCAGATCAGAGGCATCGTGAGGGAATGACATGGATCGGGCAATCATGGTTATGTAGATGGACTCATTGCCTACACATAGGAAAAAACAGAGTTTGATTTCAAGTTCGGATGAATCCGGACGGAACCAAAACGCGAAGCTGCGCAAGTTACCGACCCTTTAAAGGTTGGAAATTCCACATAATTTGTACTCTGAGCAATAGTGTGATTTGCAAGCATCATTGGATAGAGAGGTTCGTTAGCGACACGTAGGAAAAAACGGAACTAAATTACGAATTCGGATGAGCTCAAACGAGACAAAAACGTAAAGTTGAGCAAAGCTGCCAAAGTCGCGACTTAAAAGTCGCTACTCGCGAGAAAAACTGCTGAAAATCAGTTTTTTTTTTTTATGGTTGGATTTTGGTTGATTTATTGTTGGAGTTTGGTTTATGTTGGTTGATAATTAGATGAATCATGTTTTATTCAACTCTATAAATAGCTAAAACCTATTCATCTATGGAAGACATCCAACATTTTATGTAATTTATCATTTATCTTTCAAACTTTCTACATTTGTAAGTTCGTATTTTGAAGTATATAAGTTTGAAGATTGTTGATGTGTTGAGACATTAAGTTTGCAATTCCTCTTGCTTGTGAATCAATAGTAAGTTTTCTTTTCATTTTATGTTATCAATGGTTTATTTCCATAAGAATTTGTATGTTAAAATTACTATGATCAACTAATTTTCTAATTAGGGTTAAGGGATAACGTAGGTTGATCACAGCACCAATTGTGATGCTCCCGAATTGGTCCCTACCTTTTGAAATTATGTGTGATGCTTCTAACTATGCGGTGGGGGACGTTTTGGGGCAAAAGGTCGAAAAACGACATCACGTGATCGTCTATGCTAGCATGACTCTCAATGAAGCTCAAGTTAATTACACTACTACCGAAAAAGAGTTTTTATCTATTGTCTTTGCACTAGAAAAGTTTCGTGCGTATGTTGTTGGTTATAAGATAATTATTTATAGTGATCATGTGGCATTGAGACATTTGTTAGCTAAAGCTCAATCGAAACCTAGATTAATTCGTTGGGTATTACTTTTGCAAGAATTCGATGTTGAGATTATGGATAGAAAAGGGTGTGAGAACGTAGTTGCCGATCATTTATCTCGCCTTACATTGCTTTCGAGTTCTTGTGATTTGCCCAATCTTGATGATTCATTTCCTTACGAGCATGCTTTTCTTGTTGATCGTGTGCCTTGGTATGCCGATATTGCTAATTACTTGGCTAGTGGTCTCTTGAATGATGACTTATCCTTCCAAGAAAGGAAGAGATTTATTTCAAAGTGTAGGTACTTTCTTTGGGAGGATCCGTACCTTTTCCATCTCGGAAAGGACGAGGTCATTAGGCGGTGTGTACCCGAGAAGGATCAACATGATATTTTGACCGCATGCCACTCGTCCAATTGTGGTGGCCATTTCGGAGGCCGGAAAACGGCATTCAAGGTGCTTCAAAGTGGATTTTATTGGCCAACGATCTTCAAGGATGCCCACGCCTTCTCAACTTCGTGTGATCGATGTCAACGCTCGGGGAATATTGGGAGGAGGAATGAGATGCCCCTTAACACGTTTCTTCCGGTTGAAATCTTTGAAGTTTGGGGGATAGACTTCATGGGACCCTTCCCGAGTTCCCATGGGTTTGAGTACATTTTGGTTGGCGTGGAGTATGTCTCGAAGTGGGTGGACGCCATCCCGGCTAGAACTTGTGATGCCAAAGTGGTGGTGAAGTTCGTGCAAGATCACATCATCAGCCGTTTCGGTTTCCCTCGAGCTATCATTAGTGATGGAGGTTCTCACTCTTGTAACCGGATATTCAAGAAGCTTATGGAAAAAAATGGGATCGCCCACAAGGTTGCTACCCCGTATCATCCTTAAACCTCCGGGCAAGTCGAAACGAGTAACAAGCAAATCAAAGCCATCCTTGAGCGAACCGTGAATGCCTCTCGACGTGATTGGTCCCAAAAACTCAGAGATGCATTGTGGGCACATCGCACGGCTTACAAACGTGTTCTAGGTATGAGCCCTTTTTGTTTGGTTTATGGAAAAGCTTGCCACTTGCCGGTGGAAGTCGAGCATAAAGCCTATTGGGCTATCCGGACCATTAACTTCGAGCTTGGCTTAGCCGGGAAGGAGCGATATTTGCAAATCGATGAGTTGGATGAGTTGCAAAATGAGTCGTATGAGAATGCACGGATTTACAAGGATAAAGTCAAAAGGTGGCATGATTCGAAAATTCTAAGAAAGGAGCTCAAGACCGGGATGAAGGTACTTCTTTTTAGGG
Organism: Striga hermonthica; assembly: GCA_902706635.1. Classification (NCBI taxonomy): domain Eukaryota; kingdom Viridiplantae; phylum Streptophyta; class Magnoliopsida; order Lamiales; family Orobanchaceae; genus Striga; species Striga hermonthica. The sequence goes on along the minus strand of CACSLK010017224.1, from coordinate 1,481,475 downwards.
TCAAAATCTTTTTCACCCCGTTATAAATCTATTCTTTCTTTTTCACACCGCCCCATCAAATAACTTCTTTTACACCCCAAAACTCACGAAATGCTATGAGATATTACACTCGCATGTCCAAAGGAACCAGCGCATATCCAATCGGCCGCATAATTTATGTCTATGCGTAAACATTTCGCATTTTTTTAATCGCATATCCACATCAAACACATAATTTATAAATGTGCGAACATCTTTCACATTTTTAGTAATCGCATATACAAATCGATTTGTAGCATAATTTACGATGATTATGCGCCTTCTTTTCGCAGGGCTATATCAACCTTGCAAATTTATGACTGCAAAAATATTTCGCATATAATTCGCATAGTTTGTTGAATACGCATTTTCTTGTAATTGCATATCCAAGTCAATCGCATAATTTACTAAATATGCGAAACAATTTCGCATATATCCTCCGGATAATTGACAATTATGTGACAATTTTTTCGCTCGCATATTTAAGAATCGCATAACCAAATCGAATAAAGCATATTTTTTTAACGATTATGCGCCATTTTTTCGCAGGGCCATATCGACCTGGCAATTTTACGACTATTCGGAATTCGCTCGCAGATCTTTCGCATAGGTTGCGCACCTTATTGATTGACTGCTTTTTCACAGGTGAGGATTTGGTCTCTGCATTTATCATGCAGGCAAGAAAACAGTGATCTCTAACAATTTAACGCCTGCACCATTCATCTACTGCATTTTTCTGTTTCTTTTTTTTAGTTCTTTTTGTTGTTCACTTATTTGAATGGCTAGCAACCGTGTTAGAGTATTGGTGCACTTTGGTGGTTTATTTTGCGAGGGTTCATATCTTGGTGGAGTGGCAGAGCTGATGAGAATAAATTACGGCCGACAAATATATTCTGAAGTAGTTTCTCGTGCTCAAGCATTATTGAAGGCCGATCCTTGTAATTTTGAGTACATATTGTGGGCAGTATTTGATGGAAGGGAACGAGTTGTGAAGATCAAAATCGAATCCAGTGAGGATATCTTAGAGCTGATTGAAGAACAAAGAAATCCCAACATTTACGTGGAGTTGGAGAAGCGAGTAAATGTAGGGATGCCGGGGCGAAACAAAGCTTCACGCAAATGATGGTGCCCCAAGGTCGTATTTCCGAGTTCTTTTGGTGTTGGTAGTTCTGCATTTTCCCACAAGGCCCCATATTCACATCAAGCAGACCCTAGTTCATTTACACATACTGGATATCCTCGGGGCGCTGATGATCAAACCTCGGGTTGTTCGAACCAACCAGGTCATTCTCGTGACGATGACAATAATGATGACCAAACAAACACGCACAATGGTGAGTCAGGCGACGAAGACAAAGAGGTCAATGAGAAGCAAATGCTCGTAATCCAGGTACAATTGTCGAAATCGGAATTGGGTTGCCTGCACACATCACACATGTCCCATAATAATCGCACAATTGAGTTGATTGCGCGTTTCGCATAATATGTCCTCATAATAATCGCACAATTAGGTTGATTGTGCGATTCGCATAACATGCAACATAATAGTCGCACAATTAGCTTCATTGTGCGATTCGCATAACATGTCCCATAATAATCGCACAATTGGGTTGATTGTGCGATTCCCATATCATATCCATAATAATCGCACAACTGGGATGATTCGCCTAGTCTTCAACCGCATAATTAACGAATCGTATATCCAAATCGAAAGCCGCATAATTTACGACTATCCGCCATTTTTTTCGCATATCCATATGGACCGCATTGATTGATTGTCTGCACCGCATATCAAAATCGAAAGTGCTTCGCATATTATTTGCGTACGTTACGCACCGCATTGATTGATCGTCTGCTTTTACACCTAAAAAACAATGAGGATTTGCATGCTTCCTCATTTAGTTGAGTTGATGTATATCTACCTAGCCTTAAATGCTATATGTATTCATTAACCTTTCATTCTCTTTGTTGAAGATGCGACCTTTCACTTCTCAAAACCCTATCTTTCCATCGCAGCCAAAAAAAACAAAAAAAACCAAGGAGGCCCACGTTTGGGAAAAAAAAATGGAAAGGATTTCACCTTATGAAAAGATCGCGATCCGCTTCCGTGGCATGGACTGGACAGAGGAGGAGGAACGTATTTGCTACCAAGTATTTTTCAAATGGTGTCGTCAGAAGACAGACATACACAAAGGCCATGTGTTCAATTCCTTGTGGACAGAAATTTCAATAGTCCTGAACCAATGCCTGAGTAATACATTTAAGAGGGAGTTTACTATTTCTCAAGTCCGGCGAAAGATTCAGCGACTTAGAAATTATTTCGATGAATTTACTGCTTTCCTGATGATTCCAGACGTCCTCTTGTATCGTGATACAGGCTTTGCTAGGGTTAACCACATGTACTGGGTGTATGTAGGGGAGGAGGTAAAGTGCATCTGATTTTTTATTTTAGTTTGTTCAAGCATGCATTTTTGTGACGCGGCCATAATAACCTAAAAAGATTTAAATTTATTACACAGGAGACCGACACTCAAGCATTTTTCCGTTCGGAAGGATTCCCTTGGTATGGTGAGTGTTACGAGGTTTTTACCGAGCGCAACGCAGCGGCGATAGACTTGAAAGTCATCGATCTCGACCCTTAGAATCCACTGGACATGTAATCAAAAGTTGTTTGGCTTATTTTGTTGGACTGACTGCAGTAATAATAAATATTTTTTTCTTCTGTCAAGTACGTGTTTGTTTAATCATGATTCATAAGTCAAAACAAAACAATATGTTGCATGAACAATTAAATTATTAATGTCCGTGAACAGAGTTTTCCCAGCAAAATCAGCGACAATATTCAAAATCGAGCCTTGCGAAGAGAAAGAGACTGAAAGACTGAAATCGCTTAATTAAGTGCCTGACTGGTCTTTTGTCCATGATTCCTTCCTTATGCGCTCCTCTTCCTAGCTTGAACATGGCGAATGCTTTACTGGATTTGATGTCTTCAACAGCTTGTTATGACCCTGAATGGGAATGGCCTCAGAACTCAAAGAGAAAATATTATTGAAAGGAAATTCGCAGAACTGTGAACAAAGTGCGATGATCGCATTGTTCTCGCATAACGTAATGAAAAAAATAAATAAAAGTAATTTATATTTTTTAATCGCATATCCAGGCCAGATCAACCGCATCATCATTTAGGATATGTGGAAAACTGTCGCGTAATTATCGCATATCCAAACTGCATCATTTATGAGTATGCGACTATGCGGCATATGTTCGCATAATTTACGATTCGCATATCCAAAGGCTTAGATAACTATCGCTTATGCGTTATGTTTTCGCATAGTTACGAATCGCATATCCATATAAAACTCGCATAAATGTATCAATATGAGAACACATTTCGAATAGTGTTACGCACCGCTTTTTTTTCACCTAATAGTTTTTTTTTTTAAATTTATTAATTTAGTCAAAGAACAAGAATTTTCTAAAAATTATTATTTACCAACTCTCCAAAAATATACGACGTTTGTATGTCGCAATTTTGTACGTCGCAGAATAGAAAATTTACAAAAACAAACATAAAAAAATATATGTTTGTCGTTATTGTAATAGTGTTATGCGGTTTTTATGCGGAATTGTTTCGAGTAATAATTGCAGGTTCATTGACCTAATAGTAGTAGTCTTCAATTTAATAATAATTTAGTCACAGACCAAAAACTTTTCAAAAACTTTTAATTATTTACCAACTCGGGCACTAATATGCGACGTTCGTATGTCACAATTTCGTTATAGTACGAGTGTTATTCGTTATAGTACGAGTGTTATGAAGTTTTTATGCGGAATTGTTTCGAAGTAATAATCGCAGGTTCATTCATCTAATAGTATTCTTCAATTTATATTTAATTCACAGACAAAGAAATTTTCAAAAAATAAATATTATAATTAATTATGCGCCAATTCTGCGAATGATATGCGACGTAGTCTTAAATTTATATTTATTTCACAGACAGAACTTTTCAAAAAATAAATATTATAATTAATTATGCACCAATTCTGCGAATGATATGCGACGTAGTCTTAAATTTATATTTAATTTACAGATAAATAACTTTCTAAAAAATAAATATTTATTATAATTAATTATGCAACAATTTTGCGAATGATATGCGATGTAGTTTTAAATTTATATTTAATTTACAGACAACTTTCCAGAAAATAAATATTATAATTAATTATGTACCAATTCTGCGAATAATATGCGACGTATGTATGTCGCAATTTTACATCGACTCAACTACTTTACATCGAAAGAACTTTTATAATATAAATTATGCACCAATTAGGAGAATGATATGTGACGTATGCATGTCGCACTTTTACATCGAATCAACTGCTTTACATCAACTCAACTACTAATTTACCCCGTGATATGTTCAGTAACAAGTTTCAGTGACCATAACCGAGCCAGAAGTTCTAGATTGTCCGGTATGCTTTGAACTTTTAATCCCTTCCGTATATGAGGTATTACTTAAACCCCGGTACTACGTTCAACGTTTCCTCATATGGCAGTCTGCCTCTCGAACAAATTGGGCAGAGGAGTCTGTTGGATAGGAGGTACGGGATCTTCTCGCCATTGTTTGTTAGAAGGGATAGGTCTGTGAGTCGAACAAAATTAATCGCCATCCCTTGTTTGACTTTGAATCTCCGTTTTCACATCTGTCTTTGCCAGTGAATTTTGTACACCAGTTGAAGAAAATGGAAAACGGGATTTATATATCAATGGTCTGACTTCCGATAAAAAAAAAGTAGTATACCCCGGAAGAACAAGAACCTTTGTCTTTGAAGGCGTGCTCCCTCTCGACGTCGTAGGCGCCTCAATCTAGTAAACCCCGGAAGACCAAGCAATTCACCGGAGATTCCACGTCTTCCCAAACACATGGTCTCCAACAGCTTTCTCATCAGTTTCTAATGTTCTTAGCTTTAAATGAGAGGTGACCATGTGCCTGGGCAGACGTGGGATCTCAAGGGCGAGTGCTTGGACTTCCGAGGTATACTAGATTGAGGAGGCTACGACGGTGAAGGAGAGCACGCCCTCAAAGACAACAGGAGGATCAGGACCCATCTCTCAATTCTTCAACCTTCGATTTTCCTCAATATGCCGTCAATGAAGACTACATTGACCGGCATGTTGAGGAAAATCGAGAATTATAGAATTGGGAGATGGGTCATGATCCTAATTCAATTGTCTCATCTCAGGTGCCTTTTATAGAGGACTGAAGAAGATATCTATCCTCTTTGATACGCACGCCGTTATTAATTTGCCGAAGACTGAGGGGACGTTTCGGAGAAGAGGCGACTCTTCAAATTCGCAGAACTGCGAACAAAATGCGATGAATCGCAATTCATTCGCATAACTATATGACAATAAATGATTTCGCATATATCTGGTTAAAGAAGATAACTATCCTCCTTGATAAGCGCGCCGTTATGAGTTTGCCAAAGATTTGAGGGGACGTTTCGGAGCGACTCTTCAAATTCGCAGCATTGCGAACAAAATGCGATAAATCGCACTTCATTCGCATAACGTATTTACAATAAATGATTTCGCATATCTGGTTAAAGAAGATATCTATCCTCCTTGATACGCGCGCTGTTATTAATTTGCCAAAGACTTGAGGGGACGTTTCGGAGCGACTCTTCAAATTCGCAGCACTGCGAACAAAATGCGATGAATCGCACTTCATTCGCATAACGTATTTACAATAAATGATTTCACATATCTGGTTAAAGAAGATATCTATCCTCCTTGATACGCGCGCCGTTATTAATTTTTCAAAGACTGAGGGGACGTTTCGGAGCGACTCTTCAAAATCGCATTTCAGTCGCATAACGTTTTGACAGTAAATTGCATTATGTTTCGCATATCTGTTTAAAAACATATACTATGTAAAATAAAAAAAAATTGTTTTAATGCGCCGAAGACTGTCATTTAATTGAGAATGTAAAAGACGCAACCTGCCAACCTTTATTCGCATCACGACGAACGATGTGCGATATATCGCATATCATTCGCATACCTGAAATTATGGAGGGAAAAAATCCCGCCCAATGAATTACTAATAGAAGATAAAATATTTGAAAGTGAGTTAAGTTAAAGTATATAGATATATATATGGTTTATTGTGAAATTGATTGACAATAGAAAAAAGCCACTTATTAAAAAA
>CACSLK010017224.1:1376924-1399326 GCA_902706635.1 Striga hermonthica | reverse complement strand
AAAAAAAAAAGAAAAAAAAAACAATGCAAAAATAAAAAGAGTACAACATTTAAAATAAACTTGCATAAAGCATTCAACTAAAACAAAATAATTTAAAAACAAATAAAAAAAATAAAAAAAAAACAATAATTCATGATTTTTTTTTATATATATATTTGTAATTAAATATAAAACTTAAGAAATGTGTAAACGAAACATAATTTGTGAGGAAACCACATATTTTTTTCTTTAAAAAAATGGTCAGCCTGAAATCTATTTTATCATCTAATTGGCCCAATACACTCACTTCATGACTCAATAGATTCATGGGTGATTTGCACTTCTACGTTAAGGATTTTAAAATAATTGCATAAATACAAATATACAAACTTTTTTGCAAGTATGCCTAAATTAACATAATTATTTGGATAACTATAATATAACTGCCAAATAAAAAATAAATAGTTACCATCCCAAGAATTCCGTAACTGACGGAATTCTTTCATTAATTAAAAAAAAAAAAGAAGAAAACTCTAAACTAAACAAAAGCAGCGTCGCGTCGTCCATCACGAGCAACGTCATCCCACCACGAGCAGCGTCAATCACGACAGCGTCGTCCATTTTCTAAGCAACAAGATGGTGGAGAACACAACATACACAGAAAATATACAAAATATAAACAATATATATACAAAAAATATACAATATATATACCTAAGATCACATCAATCCTTCTGATTTTCAATTCAAAATCTTTCGTCCAAAAATTCAAACTATACACTCTTATATATAGTGTGTACACGAAAAAATATAAACTGTATATATACGAAAAATATATGATATATATACTTGCAACTACACAAAGAACAACAAAAAGTATAAATATACTACATATATACAGCATATATACCGTTTGGTCTGGTCCTCCTCTCAACTAAAACCTAACAACAAAATTCTCTGAACGTCCTTCGTCTCCTCAAGCCGCCTTGGACAAACTCTGTCAGTGGAGATGACGGATCTGCGAGTAGGGATCCAAACCATACACACGTTCGACCTTGTGAGCGGGATGAGGTTGCTGAATTTTAGGAATCCAGTGGAGCCGAGACCGTCTAGAGCAACGACGACCACGGCGGAGGCGGCGGCGTAGCAGAATACATAGTGGAAGTCGTCAGGGCATGCGGAGGCGGAGGCGGGGGCACCCATGAGGAGAGGACGAGGTCGGAAGGGGCGGATTTGATGCTTCTTCTGAACTCAAGGATTGATCGGACCTGTTCGTGGGAGGCGGAGGCATGGCGGTGGAGGATGAGGAGGAAGAGGTTTTCTCTCGATATTAAAGTAGTCGGTTTTCTCTCGATATAAAATCGCACTAAATCTACACTCCCTATAATTAAGTTAATAATACCTCACATATTTCTCGTATTATGTCAAATAAGATATGGAAGTCTGTTAAATATGCTAAATACTTTAACTAGGTAGTAAGAGTGTAATATAATTCTATTTATCTCGTCCCTGGTGTAATTTTCTCTATGTTCATCAATACAGCATTTGGGCCAACAATAATAACCAGCTCATGGGCTGAGCCGAAGAAGGTCCTATCAGCACATTTAGTGTAAAATAGTAGCTAACTTCCTATAATCTATATCTGTGGCCTATCACGCCACTGGGTGCTCTACAAATTCTCCAAACATTTGATGAGAGTTAAGAGTAGAATATCCATCCCCATCAATTATACTTTCTTAAATGCACTTTGTTTGGACTCACTTAAAAAGTTTTGGGCCCCCAGCCCAAAACGTTTTTTTCGTTATAATTTTACTACCATTCTCCAGTTTATTTAAGTTTATTTTTGTTATTAATTTTGAATTGTATTATTTTTAATTTATGACTCGTTTATAAATAATTTATGTGTAATGTAATTATGAATCTTGTAGTTTTACAGAACAAAAAGATTAGTATACATGTAAAATGACCAAAATTGACTTGGTTTAAAATGGATTATATAACAACACAATTTACATATATATTAGACAGCAGTCAACTGATACAAAGAAAAGCTGTCATCAAGAAAACTAATTTTAAGCGAAGTCTTTCTTTTTTTAATGCAACGATAGAAAAACTCAACATAACGAAACCAGAACAAAGTTCGAATGCACTTGGGCAAACCCGACAACCGAAGGTACAAACTAGACAGGACTACAACAACAATTTGTAGGACAAACAAACAAACGAACCAAACCTAACCGGAGGCAGAGAAACACATTGAGACCTTCGGCTAAACCACACGGACCTGAATACAAAGATACACCCTACCAAAAATTAGAAAAAACCTAGCCACTAAACTATCGTCGTCTTTAATTTGTGAAGAAAACGATCGTCGGCCCGAATATGGAGGTCATCTTTTGTAATCAGAATGATCGTCGTCCGCGCAAGAGTATACTTGTCTTGTATAAAGTTCGATTGTCAGAAGCTTCTGATAAAATTAAGTATTGGGTGGATGTCTGCCACGTACTCTTGTGTCCCTTGGTTTAGATATCATAATAGCGTGACATGCTCTCTGAAGTTTATATGCGTCGATCTAAAAGATATCAACCTCGCAGATACGTTACAATGCATCAATCGTGCGCCGTGTAAAAAAAAAGCAAGAGAACAAGAATGTTGCATGTGCAAAGGTGTTATAAGTTTTGGAACATGTGTAACTTTATCGATCTTATACACATCTAGTATAGAAAAATTTTTCTAGTCTATACATGCGCAATAGGAATCCTTTTTTAGTGATATCGTTGTTGTAGGTTGGGCTTCTCCTATTTGCATTAGTAAGGATTGATCGGCAAGTTGTTTTCCCCATAAGAAGATATTGCGCTGAAACATCCTGTGGGGCATCTTTGCACATATAAATTTTTTTGCATGAGATCGATAGTAGAAAATGTGCTTATGACGCTCTTGTCATGGGATAAAATTTTGTTCACGCATCCCAAGAAGCATCTCTGCACATATCGGCTTATTATTTTTGTAGATCCGACATTTTTTGGCCGATCGTGGGGCAACTTGTGGTCTCGACTGACCTTGATGAGTTATCTCGACCCGCAGATGAGGTTTAATTTGCAATTTATGGTTTGGACTTGCCCCCAGTTTTGTGCCACTAACCCAGCGCGACGATCGGACATTTCAACTATCATGACTAAAAATAAGTGATCGCCGAACAGTTAAGTATCAGGTTGATAGTTGGGTTGGGACTTTTTGGGTCTAAGAAGAGTATTTGGTTAAAATTTATGGATGGAATTTTCATTCGATCCTCCCTTAGGCCCTTGGCCTTGAGAGGGCCACGATTACTCGAAGACCAACGAACCGTCCAACCTCTCGTTTTATCAAGGGTAAGTTAGTCGATTCGTATTCTTGTTGAAGGTGTGCTAATATGGATTATGCCCAGAGTTAGCTTTTTGTGTTGTGAGGAGACAAAAAGCAAATATATAGATATTTTAAGGAGATTTTGACAGAATAATGGGATGATCGGAGATGGAGGAGTCGGCTGAGCCGCCCATCATCCACCCGATGATAGAAAAGAGAGTATGTAGTAGAATCACAACATCTCTGCGTACCATCCCGTAGGGTCGATTGTGTCCCCCTTCATCCGAGAAGGAAGTATGAGGTAGAAAAGGGAGGTGTGTACGAAAAAACCTCATCGGGACAAGGTTTATACAGGGACGAGGTCCAGATGTAACCCTTGATGGCTGCCTTCCTTCTAGAGCCATTCTGTTGACGGTCGGCCACCAACGGTTTCAGAAAGCATGTTTAAGGCGATATAATTGGGGCTTACAAAATATTTGTGGTATGTTTTAATGGTAAGGAATATAGACACATTGATAAAAATAAATATTCATAAAAAGAACACGAGACACTGATGTTGTTGATCCACTGTGACGATCGACAAGGAGATTGTTTCTCGGGGATTTTTATTGAGTAATTGTTTAGTAAGTGCACAATTGAGTATGGTATCACTACAAAAAAAAAAACTCTTACATTCAAACGGAAATTTTCCGTTGGAATTTTTTATATTTCCATTGGAATAGCTATTCCAACGGATATTCCTACGTTTAAAAATCCATTGGAAAAACGGCCATTGGAATAGCAAATATCCAACGGAAAATCCTATGAAAATAAATTCCTACAGCTATTCCAACGGAAAAAATCTGTTGGAATTCCTCAACTATCCAACACTTATTCCAACATAAAATTAAGTTTGTTGGAATATTCATTGGAATTTCTAACAGAAATTTTTGCGTTGGAATTTTTCGTTGGAATTGTAGTGTTTTTTAGTAGTGTATGGTGTTTTTGTGTATTATCTTGGAAGATCAGCTCATACGAGAAGAAGAAAATGCAATTATTTATGTGATGTGGTGATGATCACTTGATAATTGGTGGCGCCCTTTTTTGCTCTTTGTTGGACACATGGATCGGTATTTATACACAAAAAAAAGGTGAAAGAGCATTAAATGCTATGTGCCAAGTAGGCGCGTAGGGTGGCGCCGCGTGTATCCATGCATTTCTTAATGAGACAGATTAGACAGTGCCATCAGCTTTATCAATTCTCTATTACGGCTAGGCGATCGACAAGCTTTCTTGCGAAGACTCCGAGGGTTAACCTAACCTTCTGGTCTTGGACCGTGCGCGAGAGGGCTAGTGCGCTTAGTATGCCTTGTTCAGCATGTTGGGCTTACGGCTTTTGAGAAACTTCGCGATCGGTCATTTCTAAGTGCAACATATAATATAAAAAAAAAAATCACATAAACTACACTAACATACAAGGGTATGATACATTTTGCCCATGTTGTTTTGAACAATTTTATTTGCAGGCAACTCGTAACTATTATTGCCCGATGACGCCTTATGGAATCATCGCTGATTAATTAGGTGACAAAGGAGTCTTCATGAAATTACAAGAAAGATAACATGAGATTGTGTGGAAAGCCAAAAGGAGGAATAGCCATATAAGCCTTTTGACTTGTAACCAATAGAGGTCGTAGTTATGTGAATCTTTAACAATGTTGGGACTATCATTATGCCTCGTAACATGACTATTCGTTTTTTAACCGATGTGGGAGTCCCTATCAATATGGAAAAATAAAAAAGTGAAAAAAAAATGTAAAAATGTAATGCTCAAGATTTGGACTTTTAACCGATGTTGATTATTACGATTTGAACTGAATTAACAGTGGCCGGTAGTTAGAGGTGAAAGTAATAGAAAGTGACAATTTTTATTACTTTAGAGGGCAGTAAAATTGATAATTGTGTTACCTTTTACAACAATTGTATGTACTATAATAATTCGTCGACGGGACATATATATGAAATGACGACAGTTTGACATGCAAATCACGTATTAAGATTTTTTTTTATTATATTGATTAGATTTTTTAATTTAGTTTGATTAAATTTGAAAATAGAGTATGATTAATTCTCGGTGAAATTTTGAATTTAAATTAAATTAATATTTAAAATAAAACAATAAAAGTGTATTTGATGTAAAAGTTGGAAATAACTTATGTGAATTGACAGTCAGTTAAAATTATGTGAGTGGATCAATAATAAATTAAAATTGAGGTTATTTAAAAATATTTAATAATGATTGGTTGATGTTATTTAATTATATTGATATTGAGTATAATGTGATTGAGTTAAAGTTGAGTCAAATTTAATATTGAAAAAAAAATTATATCCAAACACATCCTCTAAAACACTACAATATAATGATCAAATTCCAACGGAAATATATTCCAAAAGAATTATTCCAACGGATATTTGAATACTATTATTTCCGTTGGAATTTTTCAATGGATTCCAACGGAAATTCCAACAAAAATATTCCGTTGGAATGAAGTTTCCATTGGAATTCCCGTTGGATTTTGACGATTCCAACAGTGGATTTTCCAACGGGAGTGGAAATAAAAATTCCAACGGAATTTGCATATTCCAACAGAAATTCCTACGGTAAAAAGCCGTTGAAAATAGAGCCGTTAGAATCATAAAATTCCATCTAAAATTTCAATGAAAAACACATTCCAACGGAATATTTCTATTAGAATTTTTGTTGGAACCATTCCAACGGAAGCTATACCATTAGAATATCCGTTGGAATTTCTATTGGATTATATTGCCATAGGATTTTCCGTTGGAATATAACAATTATTTATTTAATCTCAAATTATATTGTATTTATTTATTTAGCTATTAATGATGCTAAGACTACAACCACTTTGAATCTGCAAATTAATATAAAAAATTAAGTTAAATGTGGTTTGAAAATTTTTCAATGGCATACTTTGTCATTTATCAATCTTGTCATCAAAATTACATTTTCTTCCTTTTCATGTAAACGGGTAAATTCAATAGTTAGGATACAAATTGCTAGCTACTTAAGATACAACACCAACGAAATAATATTTAGCATTAAACTAGCTCATTTAGCTCTTAAGAAAAACTTTTGTCCATTGAAAAAATATTTTTCATGGACAAATTGTATTAAACGCTAGTAACTATGGGTTATATGGGTTTATATATATATATATATATGGTCACGCTCATGTGAGAATGACCCTGAAAGAAAAATTTAAGAATAAATCATATTCATTAAATTGCATGATCGGGCGACAAAAATATGCCAAAATAATACTTTCATTAAGAGTATTTAGGGAATTGCCACAACCCCACAGAACCAAAACTAATACTATCAGTGGGCCCCACACACCAATCCTTCAACCCTCTCTTTTTTCTCTCTCTCCCGCAAAAGCTAGTCGTCGGTCTCTCATCTCTCCTAGAAAATAGCAGCCAACATCTGCCGCCGGCGCACCTCTCAGGCGACCGTAAATTGTCTGATATCAACCGGAGACCAGCGCATACCACGGACATTGGCGACCATACTCACAGAATAAACTCACACTAGTTGTCCATACCTTCCCACCTCTGTCGACTTCTTTTTCCGATCAACTTCAGTCGGGCGCCGCCGTACATCCTCCATCAACCTTCGATGGCGAGCTACTGTTCGCAGGCGACTGTGTGGTCCATTGACTCTTTTTGCAAAATTTTTCATACTTGGTAAAATTTTGATTATTTTCACTCCAAATTCTCAACTTAACCAACAAGCATTATTCTAGCTCGAATTCATTTTTTTTTCGGCTTGCCTCTAACAAGTCGGTATTGCCGAACATGTCGGCACTAGCTCTCTTTAATTTTCACACTTAGCCCAAACTTTCAACACTTCGCCATATTTCAACCAAAATTTCAACAAAGCCTCGACTCCAAGTCCCGTCTCTTTTTTCGAAAAAATCGTGTGTCGTGTGGTTTGCGAGATATTTATTCCCAATAAAACGCGAAAAACAAGAAAAAGCAAAAACCGTGGGTTGCCTCCCATGAAGTTCTCATTTTAACGTCTTAACCTCGACGTCCCCAACTACAATCAACCGGGATCTAAAAAGAAATGTCGATCATGCCAGACATTTGTATTCTCCAAAAGTAGTCCCGACGATAGTACGGAAAAAAGGCGGGCCAAATAAGCTATCGTGGCTAAGTTCTTGTGAAACTGAGCACGGATATCAATAACCACCAAGAGAAGAGATAAGACTTTACGAATATATGCGACATCATCGACCTCCGGAAATATGAAAATGTCTGTGGTGCACGTCGAGTCAGTCCCGATCATCATATGCATCATCTCGGATGTGTAGTCATCGATCTCAAGCATCAGGAGCATGGGCCTAAAGGCACTAAACTTCTCCAAATATTCACGATCCTCAATAACACGAAATGACGACGTAAAGGACATAGGAACCACTTCATACTCAACAACACGAGCCGAATCATCAATCAATGCAAACTTCTGGTCCACGACATCACATAATAGATCGGAATCCTCATCAACAACATCCTCAACATCTCAAACTAACTCGTCCTCCTCCTCAATCTCATTCTCCCGAGCTCTTTCAAAATCGTTCGGTTCATCCAACTCATGAATAGGCACAACCAAGTCCTCAAAGAATTTTCCCCATACCATACACCATATCAACTCCCGAATCCATACGCTCATTCTCAACAATAGAAATCAAACTCAAAGAACAATCACCGGAAGAGAGGTTTGACATACCTAATGTAGAATGCAAGGCCTAATCATCAAGAGAGAATATTTCCTTAACAACCAAATAATCGATGTCCTCACTCGTGTCGAGAGATTGAGTTCCATCATAAACGAGAGTGAGACTTATCTCTTTCAAGGAGGCAAACCTATCCACCATAGCTCAATATTCTCCCTCTAACCGAGTACTCTTCCGAATTTCTCGCTGATAGATAAAAATCTACCGAGCAGAATGTGAGAGGCATTCAAATCAAGAAAAGAGACCACGACTTCGTGAGCGTGACTTGAAGAACGGATGGAATGAGAATACTTCTCCAACTACGAAACTCCTCAATGGTCGACGTTAGGCTCGCAAGCGCCTCTTGAGTGCTCGTCAAGCCTCTCGGTGACGCTCGGAAGGCACAATCATTTGGAAATGAAGTTTCAGAACTCGATGTACAAGGTTGGCCAACCGATAGGTGCTCATATGATGGACACGATGGGGTGTAAGACTCGGTGTCTTCTTTTTCAGATATGGGAGCCATTGAAGCACGAAGGAATTGATTGCACTTCTCCAATTTCTCCATAATATCGTCTAAACAGACTCGAGAAGCTTCCTAAGTCAGTTCGAGTGAAGGTGTTGCATCACAATAATCGTGTCGCGAAGGATAGTAGTGAGATGTCCCGTCGTGACCCGAGATGTTATAACCAAAATAGACTTGAGATGTCGGGTAAGAATGGCTCAGGCCATACCCATGGAATGTAGAGCATCTGTCATACGAATAAGAAGGTGAATAGCTCGGATATGGATGGGGCGACTCTCCATATTAATACATATCCTCATGGTAATTGTCGGGGTATCCACGAGACGAGCTTCCGGCGCAAGAGTAGCCGTACGGGTCCATCAGAGCTCCTCAAACGAAGTACCTCGCACAAGAACAACAAAATAACCCAAAGGCACATGAGGCAAAGAAAAAAAATACGAAACACACTTAACATAATTTTTACAAGAACACACATACCAAAAGCAAGAGAAATCAAAAATAAGAAAAATAAACAAGAGAAGCACACAAAATCAAGCATAATCCACAAAAAGCAAGAGAAATACGTAAACAAATGACAACTAGATAGCGGACATGACGTCCTACTCGTCTTTCCCGACAACATCGCCATTTTGTTTGTAGTTTTTAGCCGAGTATGGGATAAATCCCGACCTTGGGTCGTGTCTCTCGAGGAAGGATGTTCGGAGCTTCATTCACTATCTAGTCGTCAATTCACATAACCCAAAACAATGTCATAAACATGCTACTCGCTTGACTTGGGATGATTTGCACAAAATTAAGCTAAGAGATTAAGAGCAGAAGGTGAAGGATGCAAGATCTGAAAGAAAAAGATCGAAACTTTGATTGCACAGAGTCTCCATAACTTAAGAAAAATGAAACTGAAGAAGAGTAAACATGCGAGCGAAGTGATCCTACGTAATCCAACACAAGCTTTCTAGACTAAATCATCACGCTTTGAGCAAAGTCAAGTCCTTTTTACAAGATAAGCACGTATCAAATTCCTAACACACATAAGTACGTATCAAATTCCTAACGTCTTGAGCTCGACGTTCCCAACAAAAATCAACCGGGATCCAAGATGAAATGACGATCGTACCATGCCTTTGTATCCTCATGGTAATTCTCGGGGTATCCACGAGACGAGCTTCCAGCACAAGAGTAGCCGCACGGGTCCATCGGAGCTCCGCTAACGAAGTACCTCGCACAAGAACAACAAAACAACACAAAGTCACACGAGGCAAAGAAAAAAAAATACAAAACACACTTAACACAATATTTACAAGAACACACATACCAAAATCGAAAATAAGGAAAATATACAAGAGAAGCACACAAAATTAAGCATAATCCACAAAAAAGCAAGAGAAACAAGTAAACAAATGGCAACTAGATAGCGGACTTGACGTCCTACTCGTCTTCCCCGGCAACAGTGCCATTTTGTTTGTAGTTTTTCGCCGAGTATGGGATAAATCCCGACCTTGGGTCGTGTATCTCGAGGAAGGTTGTTCGGAACTTCATTCACTATCTAGTCTTTAATTCACATAACCGAAACAATGTCCTAAACATGATACTCGCTTGATTGGGGATGATCATGCACAAAATTAAGCTAAGAGATTAAGAGCAAAAGGTGAAGGATGCAAGATCTGAAAGAAAAAGATCGAAACTTTGATTGCACGAAGTCTCCGTAAATTAAGAAAAACGAAATTGAAGAAGAGAAAACATGCGAGCAAAGTGATCCTACGTAATCCAACACGAGCTTTCTAAACTAAATCATCATGCTTTGAGCAAAGTCAAGTCCTTTATACAGGATAAGCATGTATCAAATTCCTAACAGACGTAAGCACGTATCAAATTCCTAACGTCTTGAGCTCGACGTTCCCAACGAAAATCAACCGGGATCCAAGAAGAAATGACGATCGTACCATGCCTTTGTACCCTCATGGTATTTCCCGGGGTATCCACGGGATGAGCTTTCGGCACAATAGTAGTTGTACGGGTCAATCGGAGCTCCGCAAATGAAGTACCTCGCACAAGAACAACAAAACAACCCAAAGGCACACGAGGCAAAGAAAAAAAAATACAAAACACACTTAACACAATATTTACAAGAACACACATACCAAAAGCAAAAGAAATCGAAAATAAGGAAAATAAACAAGAGAAGCACACAAAATTAAGCATAATCCACAAAAAGCAAGAGAAACACGTAAACAAATGACAACTAGATAGCGGACTTCACGTCCTACTCGTCTTCCCCGACAACAATGCCATTTTGTTTGTAGTTTTTAGCCGAGTATGGGATAAATCCCGACCTTGGGTCGTGTCTTTCGAGGAAGGTTGTTCGGATCTTCATTCATTATCTAATCGTTAATTCACATAACCGAAAACAATGTCCTAAACATGATATTCGCTTGATTGGGGATGATTTGCATAAAATAAAGCTAAAAGATTAAGAGAAAAAGGTGAAGGATGCAAGATCTGAAAGAAAAAGATCGAAACTTTGATTGCACGGAGTCTCCATAACTTAAGAAAAATGAAATTGAAGAAGACAAAACATGCGAGCGAAGTGATCCTACGTAATCCAACACGAGCATTCTAAACTAAATCATCACGCTTTGAGCAAAGTCAAGTCCTTTATACAAGATAAGCACGTATCAAATTCCTAACACACGTAAGCACGTATCAAATTCCTAACATCTTGAGCTCGACGTTCCAAAAAAAAAAATCAACCGTGATCCAAGAAGAAATGATGATCGTGCCATGCCTTCGTATTCTCCAAAAGTAGTCTCGACGGAAGTACGGAACAAAGGCGGGCCAAATAAGCTCTCGTGGCCGAGTTGTTGTAAAACCGAGCATGGATATCAACAACCACCAAGAGAAGAGATAAATCTTTACGAACCAAGGCCATATCATCGACCTCCAAAAATATAAAAATGTCCGTGGATCACGACGAATCAATCCCGACCATCATATGTATCATATCAGATGTATAGGCATCAATCTCAAGCATCAGAAGCATGGGCGTAAACACACTAAACTCCTCCAGATAGTCACGATCCTCAACAACTCGAAACGACGACCCAAAGGACATGAGAACCACTTCATACTCACCATCACGAGCCGAATCATCAATCAATGCACACTTTAGGTCAACGACATCGTATAACGACTCGACATCCTCCTCATTATCATCCCCAATACCATAAACTAACTCATACTCCTCAAAATCATCCTCCCGAGCACTATTAACATCATTCGACACAATCGAATCCTCAAATGAACTTCCCCCTATACCATACACCATATCAACTCCCGAATCCATACACTCTCTCTCAACATTAGAATCAAAGTTCAAAGAACAATCACCGAAAGAGAGGTTTGACGTACCTAGTGTAGATTGCTCGGCCGAATCGTCAAGAGATAAGATTTCTCTAACAACCAAATCATCGATATGCTCACTCATATCGAGAGATTGTGTACCATCATAAACGAGAGTGAGGCCCATCTCTTTCAAGGTGTTAAACCTATCCACCATAGCTCGGAATTCGCCTTCTAACCGAGTGCTCTCTCGAATAGTCCTCGCTGATAGAGAACAATATCTACCAAGCGAAACGTGAGAGGCATCCAAGTCGAGAAAAGATACCATGGTAGAGTCAAATTTCGTGAGTGTAGCTTGAAGAACGGATGGAATGGGAATACTCCTCCATCTATGAAACTTCTCAATGATCTACATAAGTCTCGCAAGTGCCTCTCGAGTGCTTGTAAAAATGTCTTTGTGATGCTCGGATGGCACAACTGTTGTTGGAATTGAAGCTTTGGTTCTCGATATGCAAGGTTGACCAACCGATTGGTGCTCATAATATGGAGAGGGTGGAGAATAAGACTCGGATTCTTCTTTCTCGGACATGAGAGCCATTGAAGCGCGAAGGGATTGATTGCACTTCTCAAATTTCTTCATAATTTCGTCTAATCAAATAAGAGAATCTTCTCAAATCAGCTCGGGTGGGGGTGTTTCATCACAATAACCGGGAGGTGAAGGATAGTAGTGAGGCATCTCGTCATGACCCGGAGAGTAATAATCAAAATCAACTTGAGATGTCGGGTAAGAATGGCTCGGGTCATGCTCTTGGGATATAGAGTACCCGTCATAACAAGAAAAATTTGAATAGTTCGGATACGAGTGGGGTGGCCCTCCATATAAGTGTATCTCCTCATGGTAGTTGTTGGGGCATCCACGAGATGAGCTACCTATTAGTGTTATATACTAAAAGCTTGGCTTTGGATGATATTACACTTTTACCCTTTATGAATGAAAATCATGTTAGATTAAACAAGTTCTACATTCTGTTGTTTTGCATTAGATAGTGTGGGTCGTCATCAGGCGAACCGAAGATCATACTATCAGTTACTCGCGAAACAAGAATAAGTGGTTCACAACCCAGATGGACATGAACACCCCATCATGAATGGTTGTAGTGTCAACTGTACAGTTTGTCTTGACTGATTAGTTGCACTAGTACATTTATGTATTGAACAGGATCTCAGAGAGGAGCAGTTCGTTTTATACTGATCGTCGTAAATAGACTAGGCCTCGGTTAATTACTGCGTACTCTTAACCCGTAAGATACTAAACAGACATATATGCGTAGTACTTATTACTTTGATTCACACGGGTGAGGCTTAGTGAACTGGACCAATAGACCCGTTGTCTTGGGTAATATTGCTGCATATAGGATGTGCTGTTAGGATATTTACGGTCACCATGTGCGTTATTTTGATGATGTCCCCGGAGTGAGTTCATGAAGGATTATTATGCTAAACCCTATAGTGGATTAAATTCCGACATAGTAATAATGTGATGAACGAGCGCTAACTTCGGTAAAATAATAATAATTTAATTAATTTTTGATTGTCAGTAATCAAATTAATTAATAGACATTATATCTTAAACATGGAGAGATAAATCGAGTAATTATTATTGGAGTCTCAATTGTAAATTGGGCTAGGAAAAGGGAGTGCAATAATATTATGTTGGTGACCCATTTAATATTATTTAATTAATTAAAATAAGTGGTTTGGTCCACAAGTATTTTAATTATTTAAGGAGCCCTACTCCTAATCTCCTAAGGGTCCCTACTGTAGCTCTATATATACATCATTAAGCTCATGGGAAGAGAAAAAAAAAAGAATTCATAATAGACACCTAAACCGCCGCCCCATATTCTCTCTCTCAGTTCACATTCGAGCTTTATCTTCTTCTTGTTGTTCCACCGGTACGAGATTAAGAGGTGTCTGAGACATACAGTAGAAGATCTGTAGGTAAACCAAGACAAAATATATTTTATCGTGCAGAACTAACTGAAGGTCCGACCAAGACGTGCAGCATACCCAGACGACCGTCTCGACGAGAGCTTTCCAACACCGCTGAGATCGCCGCCATCCAATGCCGCACGCGCCCTCACGCGCCGCCGCAAGATCCCAGGATTGTAACTTATCTTCTTCCATTTTTGCATCTGTTTGATCTGGCTTTCGATCCGATCTTGTTCGTGCAACCCTAGAACGCGATTTAAAGTCTACTTTTCATTGGTGTGTTGTGTACGGCCATCCAGAAGATCAGCCAAATCACCATAAATTTTAAGCCGTAAGTTTTCTACGCAAACCTTTAGATCCGATGCGCATAGGTTTACATTTGCTATTGAATTCGCGATTTGTGCATAACGAGATCCTCATAGATCCCAACACTACCGGCATTAGAATAACTATATGGATCCATCGGATCTCCTCAAGCGAAGTACCTCGCACAAGAACAACAAAACAACCAAAGCACATGAGACTAAGAAAATAAAAGCACAAAAACACAACTAACACGACATGATACTTACAAGAACACACATACCAAAAGGCAAGAGAAATAGAAAATAAGCAAATAATCAAGAAAAACACAGAAAATTAAGAAAAAAAAAAAACCACGAAAAGTAAGAGAAACACGTAAACAAACAACAACTAGATAACAAACTTGGCATCCTACTCGCCTTCCTCGACAACAGCGCCATATGTTTTGTAATTTTTAGTTGAGTACAGAATAAATCCGAACCTCGGTCCGTGTCTCTCGCAGAAGGTTGTTCGGAGTTTCGTTCACTACCTAGTCGTCAAAATCACAAAACTGAAAATAGGGTCCTAAACATGCTACTTGCCTCATGGGATTGGTTTGCACGAAATTAAACTAAGAATCTAAGAGCATATGATGAAAGATGCAAATTTTAGAAGAAAGATCGAAACTTTGGTTCCATAACTCAAGAAAATGAAAATAAACAAAAAGAAAACATGCTAAGTAGGAGATCCTAGGTAATCTAACACGAGCCTTCTAAACTAAATCATCACGTTTTGAGCAAAGTCGAGACCTTTACACAAGATAAGCACGTATTCGATTCCTAACACACTTGATAAAGCAATAAAAATAAAGCAAGTCCTAGAAACGAGCATAAACACACAATTCAGAAAACAAACTCGAAGTGGTAAGTACTAAACAATGTACTTACTCTCCTATCGCATGCCCGAACGAAAATAGTGTATAAAATTCAAGTCTTGAGTTAAAAATAAGATTGCCAAAATTTCGCGGGAAAAATTGAGTCATGAACCTCCAAAACAAAGCATAAAAATAAAAGAGAAAAAATAGAGATTATTTCCCAACTTAAAAGTTGGGAAATGAGGGGTTGTCCAAAAACACAAAGCACAATGTCTATTTATAGCTACACCGCAAACACACACTAAAAATACATACATGTACTAAAATTCTACAGTTTGCGGGTCTCGAAACCTTGTTCACAGCGAGTTAGGGCGTGGAGTAGTGCAGCTCGGCACGTTCGCAGGTCGCAAAAGGGATCTCGCATCGAGTTCCGTGCTTAGGCTGCTCTGGGTCGCGACGTTCCACAACAAGTGTATGCGTGTTGGGCTGTCGCATGTGTGCGCTAGTGGGTCGCCAAAGCCATCTCGTAGCGAGTGAAGCGGCGGGCCTCCTCTTGCGCGCCATCTCGCGGCACACGAACACCTTCTCGTAGCGAGTGTCGGGTGATGGGTGCTACTATCTTGGACGCGGGTCGCGAGGTTGAATTAGCAGCGAGCGCTTGGCTTCTCTTGGTGACTTGGATGGCTCGATCAAGTGGCTCGAAATGGCTCACCATCGAAATCATGGAAAATAGTTCGGACAATAACTCGTCTTCCCGATCATGCATAAAGGACCTAAACACACCAAAAGAGACAAAAAAATACGCGAAATACAAAAACACATAACGAAAACATAAACACACAAAACACAAAAAAATGGACCGGTTGACACTAAAACGATCCTAAAAACGACTCGTCTAAAGCACATAAAACACAAGAAATTGCCACAAAAATATAACAAACAGCAGGCGGGTCTCCGAGCGCATGGGCCGTGGATGCTGACAGGCGCGCGGGCGGATCAAGGGCAAGTGCTGGGACGCGGTGCGGGCGTGGGTCGCTCAAATGGTTCGGTCGGCTTGACCGACTCGGTTGGCTCAAACGGCTCGGACGATTCATTTTCTCGAGCTTCGCAATAATGGACATATTCAACACTAAAAAGACAAGAAAAGTACGGCAAAACACAAAAACACAAAATGAGAACAAAAATACTCGAATCATAAAATGGACCGGTCAACACTAATATAGACCTAAAAAGGCTCAACTAAAGCACATAAAATGTACGAAAATAAGCACAATAACACAACAAGTACCTTCGAAATACGCTCAATGGAGAAGAAGGCCAAGAAAAAGAAAAGAGGTGGCGGTTCTTCTCCAATAAATAAAGAAGTGACATCCACTCCTCTTAAGTCAATCAAATACTATCAACGGCAACCACAAGAAATTCAAGTCACGTTCGTTGATAAGTTCAACCAACATAACGTTTGATCTTGGAAAAAGCTATGAAGCACTCAATTCAACGTTATTCAAGACAAATTTCACAATTTAGAAAGATCGAAGAAAAAAGTCGTCCAAGAAGTCATCTCCAATCAAATCAAGTCCGAACCGTTAATTCTGGATCAAGTCATTATATCCCCAACCAACGTTAGAAAAATTCAAGTTCAAGCATGAAGGAGATCCAATCGTCAAATACAACATAAGACATCCAACCAGAATAAGAAAAAGGAATAATCGGAGGAGACATATAAATATTGTACCTGCAAAATCATCTGATTGAAATAAAACCTAATTGTACAAAAGTTATATTTTTCATAAAATTTATTGTTATGGTAAGAAAAAATTGGCTAATAGAGAATAATTTTTGCGTATATATTCATGGTTAATAGAGAATTGTATCATCCGATTGAGATTATTTTTTTTCCAAAATTTGTGTTGTCTCTCTCGTATCATGGTATCAGAGACTGATTTTTTCTGACAGCAAAAATTGTCTATCAAAAATTTTGCTAATTGTCTTCCTCCATAATTTCAGTTTTGGATTGTCTTCCGTGAGGCTTCTGTCAATTTTTTTCCCGTACCTCAGATCGAAAAAAAAAAAATAGTTCTTGTCGCAATTGCATTTCTCAAAATTGAGTCTGATTGTGGCCACCTCTCTTCAATTCATACTTCTGTTGATTGAGTTAAAAAAAAAAAAAAGAAAGTCAAATATTGTGGCCAACAATTTTGTTTTTTCTTGCGGGCAACAACTTTGTTATTTCTCGTAACCCCTTCAATTAGGGGTAAAACCAACGTGTTAAAAAAAAAAAAAGGCATTCTGCCCAGTTACGAACAACTTCGTCAACATCCATGGCATATTCTTCGACAAGTGAGACCGAATATAGCCGTCCCAAGTGTTGTAATTGCGGTCGAACGGGTCATTTAGCCGCTACTTGCTTTGATATTATTGGATATCCGAAATGGTTTGGTTCTAGTGGTGGTCATGGTTGTAATTCTAGTGGTGGCCTCCGCGGTGAAGATCGCGACGAGAGTGGTGCTCTTGCGAATGTAGTGTCCTGCAGTGGTATCGGTGATTCATTTGTTGCCGGTTCTGTTGGTTCTTCCACTGCTTGTGGAGTTTTGAGTGATTCTGATCGTCTTGCATTTGGCAGTTTAACCGATGAACAATGGTCTCACTTTGTGTCGTTGGTTAATTCTGCTAAACAAAATAATCACTTGTCTGGTACACGTCGTTTATTTGATTGGATGTACGACTGTGGGGCAACTCATCATATGACAGGATTCTTGGAGTTTATTTCCGATGTTCTGGATATTCCCGCCCGCCCTGTTCAAGTGCCTAATGGTTTCTTGACTATGGCTAGCAAGGCTGGGACTGTTTATTTGGGATCTCATATCACTCTTTATGATGTTTTATACGTTCCCAGCCTTCGATGCAGCTTGATTTCATTATATCAATTGCTGGATCATTCCGACTGCACCACTCAATTCCGTAACAAATTTTGTGTTATTCAAGACCGCACTTCGCGTAAGGTGATTGGCACGGGTGAGCAGTTAGGGGGTCTCTACTTCTTTCGAGGGACTATTTCTACGACAGTTTCTTTTGTTCAGAAGGTTTCTGTCGATGTGTTGCATCAACGTTTGGGTCATCCATCTGCTCAAGTACTGTCTCAGGTTCCTATTATTGATTCTAGTTCTTGTAATTTGCATAGATCGTGTGATGCTTGTTTTCGTGCTAAACAACATCGTCGTAGTTTTCCTCTCAGTCAGACTGTTAGTCATGATATTTTTCATTTGATTCATTGTGATTTGTGGGGTCCGTATCGTGTTCCGTCCTTCAGTGGTGCACGATATTTTTTGACTATTGTGGATGATTGTTCTCGTGGAACATGATTTTATTTATTGAATGACAAGACAGAGGTTGCTTCCACATTGCTGAATTTTTTTTCTATGATTAACCGACAATTTGATAAATTGGTGCGTGTTGTTCGTAGTGATAATGGAAGTGAGTTCATGTGTTTGGCCTCTTATTTTCGTCGTCAAGGGATTGTGCATGAGACTTCTTATGTAGGTACTCTTCAACAGAATGGTCGTGTAGAACGCAAACATCAGCATATTCTTAATGTAGCTCGTGCTTTGCGTTTTCAGGCTCATCTGCCTCTTCTTTTTTGGGGTCATTGTGTTTTGACTGCGGTCTATCTGATAAATCGGACTCCTTCCTCGGTATTACATGGTAAAACTCCATATGAGATTCTTTATGGTTCAGCTCCTTCTTTGTCTCATTTGCGGGTTTTTGGTTGCCTTTGTTACGCTCATAACCAAGATCGTAATGGTGACAAGTTTGCTGCTCGAAGTCGTCGTAGCCTATTTGTTGGTTATCCTTTTGGAAAAAAGGGGTGGAGTTTGTATGATTTGGATCGTCAGATTTTCTTTGTCTCTCGTGATGTAGAGTTTCTTGAGGCTGAATTCTCATACCAGTCAGACTCGTCTGAGCCAGATTCTTTGCCACCGCCTCTTGTTGTGCCCATTTCTTCTGCGCCGAATGATGATGAGGATTTTCCGATTGTCCCTATGCCTCATGTTTCTCCTAATACTGAGTCTTCTGCTATTGATATGGACATGTCTGACGATAGAGGGGGTTCCGTTACCACTACCCCTCCCACTCTTCAAGTGGAGCCCTTGGGTCGTGGTCATCGGACTAAAGTTCCTTCCACTCGGCTGAAGGACTTTGTGGTTGACACTGTCCGGGCTTCGAATGAACCCCCCATTACTTCTCCCCAGTCTTCTCCATCCTCCGGTACAGCTTATCCCATAGCACATTATGTTTCTTGTGATTCATTCTCTCCAGCTCATCGAGTTTTTTTGGCTGCTGTCGCCTCTGCTTCTGAGCCTCGCACTTTTACTGATGCCGTGACTGATCCTCGATGGCGAGCCGCTATGCAGGATGAGATTCGTGCCTTGGAGAATAATGGCACATAGGATGTAGTTTCTCTTCCATATGGGAAGCGTGCGATTGGGTGCAAATGGGTCTTTAAGATCAAGCATAAGTCTGACGGTTCCGTTGAGCGCTATAAAGCGCGTCTGGTGATTTTGGGCAATAATCAGGTAGAAGGTCTTGATTATCACAAGACGTTTTCTCCCGTCGCCAAAATGGTTACAGTCCGGTTATTCTTGGATGTGGCTGCTGCTAAGCATTGGGAAGTTCACCAGATGGATGTTCACAATGCTTTTCTTCACGGTGATTTGGCTGAGGAGGTTTACATGAAGTTTCCTCTTGGTTTTCGTTCAGGCGTTGATGGGCAGGTTTGCCGTCTTCGTCGTTCCCTCAATGGCTTGAAACAGGCCCCCTGCTGCTGGTTTGCCAAGTTGACTACAACTTTAAAGCAGTATCGTTTTTGTCAGTCCTATCATGATTACTCTCTTTTTACATTGCATCGTGGTTCTGTCCATCTACAGGTTCTGGTCTATGTTGATGATCTAATTGTTTCCGGGAATGATACCACATCCATTGCGACCTTCAAGGGTTATTTGAGTCGTTGTTTTCACATGAAGGGTCTTGGATTGCTTAAGTATTTTTTGGGTATCAAGGTTGCCCGGAATTCTTCTGGTTTATTTCTCTGCCAGCGGAAATATGCTCTTGACATCATAGCTGAGGTCGGATTACTAGGGAGCAAGCCATCTGATTTTCCATTAGAGCAGAATCGTCAGCTTTCTCTTGCTGAGGGCGATCTATTGTCTGATCCCGAGAGATATCGTCATTTAGTCGGACGTCTTATCTATCTGGCAGTGACTCGACCTGAGCTGTCTTATTCGGTGAATATGCTCTTTAAATTTATGCATCAACCGCGCCAGTCTCACTGGGACGCTGCTCTACATGTGGTTCGATATTTGAAAAGTTCTCCTGGTCAAGGGATTCATCTTCGTACTGACTGCGATCTTCAACTCTATGCATGGTGTGATTCAGATTGGGCGTCTTGCCCTCTCACTCAGCGCGCTCTTTCTAGTTGGTTTATTCAGCTAGGTCAGTCTCTTGTTTCTTGGCGAACCAAGAAACAACCTAGTGTCGCACGCTCTTCTGCTGAGGCTGAATATTGGGCTATGGCTACTACATTGTGCGAGTTGAAGTGGTTACGGGGATTATTATCTACTCTTGGTGTCGCTCACTCTCAGACTATGCGGTTACACTGTGACAGTCAGTCTGCACTGCATATTGCGGCAAATCCAGTTTTTCACGAGCGGACTAAGCACATTGAGGTGGATTGCCACTTTGTTCGAGATGCTGTTCTTCAGGGTCTCATTTCTACTACTCATGTTCCTTCTGGGGAACAACTTGCTGACATCTTCACTAAGGCGCTTGAAAAGCGTGAATTTGATTTCTTTCTTGGCAAGTTGGGCATTCGGAATCCGCATGCTCCAACTTGAGGGGGGTGTTATTGTGTATATTTGTGTATTTACTATATTAGCCTTAGGTTCTCTTTAGGTAACTATAGCCCTAATTTTTGTGTATATATTCATGGTTAATAGAGAATTGTATCATCCGATTGAGATGATTTTTTCTCAAAATTTGTGTTGTCTCTCTCGTATCAGAGAGTACTTTGTTGCATGAGTGGGCTGTCGCGGACTAGGATGACAATTGACAACTACTTCAGGAGCGCCCACTTTATCTTATTATAATATTTTATCTAAGATGTAATTCAATTCTAATCAATTCTTTAGTTAGCTTATCTGTAATATTTTATTAAGATGCAATTCATTTCTAATTAAAATGTTCAGTTAATTCTCCATTTCTCCTTCAGCAGATGGTGGCAATGATTTCACCGAGTTTATTATGCGAAGACTCCGTTTCTCCTTTGCTTAGCAACTTGCAAATTTCGCCTATTTTTCTTTTTTACTTTTATTTCCTTTTTGGTTTCATTTTTAGAGGACCAACTTCATTAACTAACTATTTCACTGCACGAGGAAATATTGCCCTGGTGGTGCTGCTCATCCATGCAGGGTGACAGTCACCGCTCGGGATAGTCGACAGTGGAGACGTCTCACCACAGTTGGCAGACGTGCTCAGGAGCACATATTTTGGACCTTGGGTTCTGGGGAGGTTAGCTTCTGGGATGAGTGGTGGTTCGGCGAGGCCCCCCTCTCGAGTACTAGGCCAGTCACTCACCTGCCTTTCATGCAGGTGAAGGACCTTTGGACGGGAGGTTTTTGAGATAGAGATAGGATGGAGGATATTCTTGGTGAGGGTGGGGGTTTTAGTAGTCTAGAGATTGACCAGATCCGACAGATTCCCATTCTGGAGGGAGGTTTGGATGGCATGAGGTGGAGACTTACATCTTCGGGTGCATATGGACCGATCTTCTCACCCCGACCATTTCCCTTTCTTTGTGGCACCTCCTCTTACGGCGCATTCCCATTGACACTGTGATGCAGGCGAGAGGGTTCTCCTTCCCCTCCCGCTGCCATTGTTGTGCTGAGACCGGTACCTTTGAGATCGAGACATTCACCCATCTTTTCCTTGAGAGTGAGACTGTGAGGAGAGTGTGTGAGCACTATGCCAGTTATACTCATATACCCCTACCCACTACAGATAGTTTTTTTAAGCTCCTGAGTTTTTTTGCTCACCGCACACACAGTAGACACGTGGGCTTCCTTATTCCTTGTCTGATCCTTTGGGCCACCTGGAAAGAAAGGAATAATGCGAAGCATAGGGATATTATTTTTCCTTGTGCTCACATTATTTTGCAGGTTGACAGACACCTCTCTCTCCTCACCGCCCTGAGTAGACTCACGACGAGAGACTGGACAGGGTGTTCACCGCCCCATCGTTTGAGGC
>CACSLK010017224.1:1317072-1337713 GCA_902706635.1 Striga hermonthica | reverse complement strand
GCCTTCGAGACGCTCGACCACCTCGTTCACGGAGGCCGATAGTAGGGAGGTAGATTTTGGAGCTAGTGGGTCAGGCCAAGAATGGCTGGCCTGCCCCCTTTTCCAGACCGCGTCGCCCTGGTTGGTGCGCGAGCGCTTCCCCAGGGCCAGCTCATGCCCCGTGTCATCTCGACCGCCGGACTCGACCAGTGCCTTGGTCGAACCGGCGGAGTGGGTCTGGGAAGATTGTTGGTCGAGAGGAGCTTTGTCTGGAATTTTGTCTTTGGACGAAGCGTTGGGTTCAGAGGATTTGTCCGTGGTTTTAGAAGAAGTGGTGTCTTTAGGATTGAGGGCTCGATGGTCGATCCTTTGGCGATTATCGATCTTTTGGCAGTCGTCGGTTTTTTGTGAGTGGTCATCGACTTTGTGTTGACGATCAACAGTTTTTTGGCGGTCGTTAGGCTTGTGTTAATGGTCGGTGGTCTTTGGACGGTGATCGACCTTGGAGGAGGTCGAAGATTTGGTGGCCGATGAAGGGATGGATTTTTGCTGAGTGTTCTTTTCAGGGGGTGGCTGTGAAGTTCGTCCTTGTGGTGGCTTTGGTGGTTGAGGTTGTAGCGGCTGCGGTGGAGGCGGTGGAGTCCCTCGTGGAGGCGATCGTTGCTGCGGCTCTGGTCGAGGCCTACCAGAACTAGCCGATCCCTCGGTTTTGTCACCGGTTGAGCCAGAGGTAGCCCCTGACTTCTTCTTCAAAGGAGTCTTTCTCAGGGGAATGTTGAAGCTGGGCACCTCTGCAGAAGGGTGCAGAAGCATTCAAGTGATTTAGTCGAAGATTACCTGGGTCATTCTCGATCCGGATAAGATCGAGGATCTCATCACTGGGAGGAGGACAAGTCTTGTGGGTGAGAAGACCACAATAGTGAATGAGGTTCTCATCCCTAAGACGTTTTTCGGACGCAACGGACTTAGAGTTCCAAGTGAAGACCCGTTGGTTGAACAGAGGGTTGGGAGGAGGGGCTGAAGCTGCCTCTCGCGAAACCTCCTTGACCCAAGGGACGGACAGCCAAGGCAAAGGAGCGTCGGGCCGGACGAAGATAAATTTATCACTCCACTTGGGGAGATTGGAGGGGATATCATTGATGAAGTGGGCGCCATTGCAGCTCTTCAAATAGAGGCCTCGACCTTGCTTAGAGGGGACGTAGCAATAATGGAAGAAGTCTAGGTCGAATCGACCTAAACAGACGCGACAGAGGATAATAAAGATGGTCATAAAACGAATGGCATTTGGGGGGTTAGTGTAGAGAAAGCCCAAACTATTCACAAATCTGAAGAAGTTCAGGGCACAGGAGAAAGCGAATGCCGAGTTTAAATTGGATTTCGAAAAAGGTATAACAGTCCCTCGTGGGATGATCGTATTTATCAGAGGAAGAAGAGCTAAAGAACGCCCAACCGAGAGGTTGGCCGATATTTTCAGAATCATACCAAGGATGGGAAAGAGAAGTAGAAGATGGACGCCTCAAAGAAGCCTTAGAGAGTTTTTTGGTCTAGGCCTTATTGGAAGGAGAGTTAGAAGTACCAGGCTGAGAAGGAGAAGGAGGAATGTTTGAAGAAGAGGCAGACGTGGGTTGAGAAGAAATGATCTCGTCCTCCTCGGGCTCGTCTAAAGCACCGAGGGCAGGTCGACGGTGGCGGAGAGGAATGTTATCCATAGTGTCCCCAAAATTGGAAGAAACAATATGGGTGGTAAAAACACGGGTAGGAACGGTATCGTCGGGCCGAAGGATAGAAAGAGGAACAGCTTCGAGGGCTGAGGGCAAGATTTGAACCGATTCGGAGGAGGTGGTCGAAGTAGCAGGATCTGAAAACAAGAAAAAAGAGGAGAAGAAGAAGATTTCTGAGTTAGGGTTCTACAGAGAGGCGATTTTGTAGAAATTAAAGAAGGAAAACAGGGATTTCGAGGGATTTTCAAAGGGAAAGGGTAAAATTCACAGTGATTAACAAGCAGAGACAGACATTCAACACACAGATTCAAAACACTCAAACAACAAACTTTAGACACCCAATTCAAAAAATTCAAAACGCAAAAGCTCAGATACAGGGAAAGTAAAATCAGGCAAGAAGCGACTTACTCATAATCGCGGATGAGAGATTTGGGAGAACTCGAAGATCGCAAGGGAAATCGCCGAAAAAGATTAGGGTTTTTTACAGAAGAAATTTTAAGCACAGAAGAGTCTAAAATTCGCAAAGGTGGAAAAAATCAGAAAATTTCTCTAAGTGTGAAATTTATACTGGGGAAAATTAAAGGGTGGAAGATGAAGACCGTCGGATTAAAGCCAGATCTAACGGTAGAGAGCATTAATTTACACAGCACCCAAAATGGGCGCGTTATACGAGGGGGCGCTATCATTAAAATGCCTGACAAACGCGGCAGACGCGACGCGTGGCAGAAAAGTAGGCGCGACAGAAAGGACATGTGACAGGCGACCTTAAATCTGGCAATTAATGAGGTAGTATTTGAAAAATAAGCGAGAAATCCATCAGATGGTCGATATCGGACACCATATTATCCAAGAGGTCGATAGGCACAAATTCACTCTTAGATCGAGTCGTTCAGACTCGACCAGGGTGGGGGGGGGGACTAGATGATATAGGATATTATACCCACAAGGCTAAACCGGTCTATTGACCTGTCGAGGAAGTCGTATTATGAGGAAAGTCAAGGAAATCGAGCAGTTAACCAGTCGACCAGCAAAGCTGTCAATCAAACTATCCTTCGACCATCAGTCGGCCTCGACAGGTCGACCACTTTGAGGACTTAACACTACACGGATCGGCCTAGTCACAGGCGCGTGAGAGAGCTTCTAACTGAATTCCGAGAAAATATTCACCCCATGTGCAGGGGGACACGTGTCGAGAAGGCAGTGGTTGATAGCGATAACCACCTCTGACAGCCTACCCCATGTGCAGGAGGACACGCGTCCAAAGGGTATTGGTGCAGGCGATAGTGGTGACGGCTACCTCTGACACACGCGTATGGTGTGTACGGACGGGCAGTTAGGGCAGACAGCTCATCAAATCCGGGCAGCCCTAGGTCAAGTATCTCACCCCTATATAATGGGGGTGAGCCTTTCTTCTTCAACACGATCATTCTATTACTTACTCTTGAGAATTGATTGAATATACACTGATTTAAGCTTCAGAGGCTCTTCACCGAAAAACCCCTCCGGTGTGAGAGTGCTTTGTAGGTACATGACGTTCAACCGGCGAGAAGGAAGGTGATTATTCAAGTTCCAGCCAATTGGGAAGTTTTGTGTTACCAACAGCCCAACCATCTCAATTCGTAAACCAAAAAAAAAATGCCAAACTTTTCCGCCTGCCCACTCTCACATTTTCAAATAAAAAATGTAACAAATTCTCTAATTTAAAGGCAACACTGCCTGTTTTTTAAAAAAATAAAAAAATAAAATAAAAAAAAATACTAAAAATGGTAAATAATTAATGCTAATTAAAATTTGACCAAGGTTGACCTGCTATTTTTAAAAAATAATAAATCTTATTATATTTTTGAAAAATAATAAATCTTATTATATTTATATATATATATAGATTTTTGGGAAATGAAAAAAATTTCTAGCACCCTAATATTTCATGACATGTTCTGTTCCCTTGTTAGAGTTTCTTGCACATTTAATATTATATATCCTTCTATACATTTTCCACGTATAAATGATTAGTTTTGATTTCCCCCCCTCTTTGTGCCTTTAGCCATGCAGATTTCATCTCGCCAGGCAAAAGATTTGATATGAATTATTATTTTTTATTAAATTTATTTATTTATTTTTGTTTCAGTCCTTATTGAAGTAGTTTGGTTAATCATGCATATTGCCAACTGTGTGACGTGGAAATTAGATGTTTTTTTTTCCTCTTATTTGTCCACTTTCACACGCATATTTTTGCTTCGACACAAATTTTGCGTTTCATCTTTTCTAATGGTTCGGTTGAGTGTAAAGGCTCGATTGATTATGACCGTTTTGCTCTTAGCTAGATGGTTGAGGGTTGTGTTGTGCTCTAACCCACCTTGGAGTGGTGTTCCCATTTATCGGCGTTTGAGGTGTATGAACCTTTATTTATTTATGTTATGAGATCTATCTGTCGTTCGGAAAAAAAAATCTTTTCTATCGATTTAGATGGAACAAATTGTATTCCTGTATGTTTCACTATCGTAATATTTTTGTCTTCTTTGAATTGCGTTTTGGTTTTCGTCCGATATGTTTGCAAAAAGATTACAAAAAGGTCATTTTCATACATAAGAGACAAAATTGTAACTTTTTTTTTGCAAAACATAAAGGACATTTTTGTTGCGAAAAGGACATTCTTACGGGACGAAAATAAAAAATGTAATTCGAAGGGGACAAAAAAATTATGATAGTTAAACATACATGACTAAAATGACATTTTACTCGGTTTAGATGGTTTGTCTTAAATTATCCTAGCACCCCTATAAAATTGAAGAAAATGAAATAAAATACATAATTGTTTTTGCTTCCATATGTACTAATAACTAATAAGTATATATGTAAGTTCATATTATTTTATTTTTCGGTAGACTAAGAATATAAGTGCATATTACAAAAGGGTACTACTAATTAAATCATTTCAATTTCCTTATTAATTTGTCATTTCTTCAAAAAAATACTACCAGCTACCAATTATTTATCATTTTTTTTTCTCAATCTGTTAAGTCAAGTTAGGTAATAAAATATAATGTCCATTAATATTTATATATGCAGCCTTTAACATCCTAACAATGATTAAACAAGTAGGAAAATTAAACCCACTTCTTAATTATGTCTTTTAAAATTGTGACCTTTGTCACTGCACCCTAAAGGAGGAGCAATTTGATCAACTAACAAAGAGAGAAAAAAAAAGCAACATAATTATACCCTTTTAGAAAATTAGGCTTAGGCATTTGTTGGTCCCCTTGAGAGTTGAGAGTGACTACTGTCTCTTCATCTAAGGTATTTCAATAGCAATAGATTAAACTTTATCGGTGATACAATATCATTTGTGAGTTGTCTACATTATTCTTATAAGAAAACTAGGCCTAATGTATAAGTCTAATAGGTTACTCCTCTTTCCACCAATTAGTTTTGGGATGGAATCTCGCTTGGACTTCTCCTGGGCTCCCTACTTATGGTGCGCTTCACATGCGTGGGATTGCACCGTTCCCCCGTTTCTTACATGGTATCAGAGCCGATTCTATTGGGACAGTGCGATGACGTACCCGTTTACCCAACCCGTTTCTAGTAGGGCTTGAGTTTCTTAAGAATGACTCACAAGTGAGGGGGCGTGTCCCGTTTACCCAACCCGTTGCGTTTCACATGCGTGGGACTGCACCGTTCCCCTGTTTCTTACATGGTATCAGAGCCGATTCTATTCGGACCGTGCGATGACGTACCTGTTTACCCAACCCGTTTCTAGTAGGGCTTGAGTTTTTATGAAGGACTCACAAGTGAGGGGACGTGTTATAATATCACTTGTGAGTTGCCCCACATCGTTTTTGTATAGAGTAAATATGCCTAATTTATAAGTCTAATGGACTATTCTTCCTTCCACCAATTGGTTTTAGTCTTTTGGAATGGAACCTCACTTGGACTTCATTTGGACTTTCCTTGCTTATGATGCGGTTCATGTGCATGGAACTATACCCGTATTCCCCCGTTTCTTACAACTAGCTTTCAATTTTTAAATCCTACAAACAATAATTATACCCATAAAATCAAATCAAAAAAATATTTCATTCTTACATGAAAACCGACATATCTCCTACACTATCTTCACAAGTCAAAGTAGATGATAGAGTTGCACAAAAATCATAAATCTTACGGAAAATTCTCTTGTTCGAAAGACTTGTGACACAGACTCATTGATTGTGCCACCGAACGAGCTGACTTTAAATTTGTCTAACAAATCCCTTTTTAAGCATGCTTTTGTTTACGCGTTTGTATAGGTAT
Source organism: Striga hermonthica (assembly GCA_902706635.1). Lineage (NCBI taxonomy): Eukaryota > Viridiplantae > Streptophyta > Magnoliopsida > Lamiales > Orobanchaceae > Striga > Striga hermonthica. The sequence continues at coordinate 1,331,720 of CACSLK010017224.1, read as the reverse complement.
CTGTCACTATACTGCGCCAAATAGTTACATTTTATGTCAAAATTGTGAATGCATTAAGTCTTTAATTGCTATGATTTGTAGAGTATATGTTGCAAAACAACTTAAAATGTAGCATCTTAGTATATGTGGGCTTGTAATAAAGTGTTGCCACTGTCCTAATCCTGCACTTTTAGGTTTTCATAGTGTAGTAAAATCCTGATATGTACTACAAGAATTTGGCGCATCAGTAACGGATTTTTGCAACGAGTTAGTATTGGTGTCATAATTACGGTATTAGTAACATAATTTTGAATGGTGTCATAGTTATGAGTTTCTGCAACGGAATCTAATTTTTTACTATGAAACCACATGTCCTTTATTTATCTGGCTAGATTTAGTTCAAACAGAAAATAATAGTTAATTGTTTAAATTAAATGTGCATAATAGTTGAAGTATTATTTTGTATTTTTTTGTTAATTTTTAAAAAAGAGTAAAATATCACTTTCAAATTTATGGTAAAAGGTAGATTTTTGGGATAACATGAAAATAATAATTTTAGTGAATTATTAAATACCGCCTCCTTTTACTACCTAACACTTGTCCTTGGAAAGTTTTGTCCCTGCATTTTTTATAAAAAAAACTCAAAAAAAAAAAAGAAAAATATGGCCGGCTATCTTTCTTTTTACAAAAAAAAAAAATGTTTATTTATTATAAAAATTATGTTAGAGTTTAAAAATTATTATGTTACAAATTATAATTTATTACTATTATGTTAGAACATAGAAAGTATATATATAAATTAAAATTGATTATCTAGTAAAACTATTTTCTATGTTAATAAATTCTAATTTTATTAAAAACACACACTCACACACAAAAGAAAAAAAAATTGGATAATTTTATTATAATAAGTTTGTATAATTATATAATCAAAAAGTGAAATTATATGAAATTATTATATTGAATTTTTAATGTAAAAAATAATTTTACTAGATAATCAATTCTAGTTTATAACATAATAATTTTAGGTTCTAAGATAACAATAAATTTGTAACATAATAATTTTTGAGTTCTAATATAATAATAATAAATTATAATTTATGACAAAATAATTTTTAAATTCTAACATAATTTCTATAATAAATAAAAATACTATAAGTAATAAAAAAAAGGGCCCGCCGGCAATTGCGTCCGTGCAAGGTACGACCAACAGGCAATTGCGACCGTGCAAGTGCGGCTGGTTTCGTCAAGCTGGTCGAGCCAAAGTTTTTATTTATTTATTATTATTTTTTTATTTTGGAAATAATTTCAAGGGTAAAACTGTCCAAAGAGGGGCGGTAGGTAGTAAAAAAAGGGACAATGTTTAGTAACACCCTAATTTTATGTTAAAATAAGTGTCTCATATAAATAATAATTGTTAGATGAAAGTTTAGACGCTTTATTAAGCAAAAATATATGGAATAACGAGCTTTAACCATAAGAGTTTGTATTTTGTTTATCTAAAAAAATATAAGAACTCCTAATTTAAAACTAATATAAAAAAACAAGTTATAATAGGTAATAACTAATCTTGGTTTATTTATCAAAACAAATTTTTATTAAAAGAATGAAGATTAATTATTTGTATTTTTTTAATTTTAAAATATAAAAAACATGTTATATTATAGTTATAATATTTTTTTTCCAAACGATAGATATCAAAATAACCAAAAACACGAACAAAGTTCGACCAAACATACAACACACATGAGAGAAACACTCAACGAGTGCTCTAGAGACACCAACATCAAAATGCAAGAGAAGCGGGGATGCAACCACCGAGATCTTCCCTTGCCCACACCACAGGACTCACTAACAACCACACTTGAACCCACACCACACACAAACAAAAACACGGCTACCCAAACACCAAGAAAAAACTGCAGCTAACACAGGAAAAGGAAAAAAAAACCGAAGAAAACTACAACACCAGCCTCCTAATGAACAGAATCAAACTCCTGCCAATCTCTCCAAGCTCCTCTGACTAGCACGTCCTCTGGCATCCACACCTTCTCGAATAGCCACAAATTCTGAGTTCGCCAAAGCCACCACAATATGTACGTAGATAATTGAATTCTTGCTTCAGCTATATCAGATTTTTCCAGCTCACACACCTGTCACCACCAATGTTTAAAAGATTGAGATTGAAATAGCTTATCCTCCCACTCTATTGGAGCTATTTTCCACACTCGTTGTGCTCTGCGGCATTTAAGAAGTAAATGATCAATGGATTCCAGGTTCTCTCCACACATATGACCTATATCATCTACCAAAATTTCTTTTTTCTTCACATTTGTGCTAACAAGAAGAGTCCATGTATAGCACTTCCACACAAAATGCTTGATTTTCCCTTTAATCCGCAGTTTCTAAGACCTCCCTCACTTTTCTATCAATCAAGGCAGACTCACTACTTTCAACAATATCCATTTGAAGGATCTTTTGAACCATGAGATTCTTGTAGGAGCTGCCAACTGAGAAGTGTCCATCCCCTGTTAAAGACCACCTCTACCTATCTGGCTTCCCTGGTTTCATATTCTGGATTTCCATAACGACACTACAATCTCTGTCATTAAAGATATGTTTTAGAAGATCCTCATTCCACGCAAGTCCATCATCAGTCATCAATTCATGGACCCATATTGGTCTATACCTGTTAGTGTCAATGAGAATGGGACTACTATGCTTAAGCTGTGGCACCTAGCTGGAATCTTGAATTCTAGTCAACCTCCCATCATTGATCTCTCTCTGGCATCCCTTGGCAAATTCAGGCATAATTGAGGCCCAATTATTCCACAGCCATGAGGCAGAGAGGTTCTTCTTTTGCCTCAAATATAGAAGATGAAGGATTGTACTTAGATTTTAGCACTTGGCTGACTAGTAAGTCAGGCTTTGTTGTTATCCTCCATAGTTGCTTCAACATAAGAGCTTCATTGAACAACTTGTAATCTTGGAAGCCCAATCCCTCAGAGTCTTTAGCTAGAGCTATGCTTGACCATTTTTGCCAATGTATTCCTTTTTCCAGGCCTTCCCCTTTGCTCCACCAGAAAGCTTCTGTCAACCTGCTCAATTCCTCACATATGCGCAATGGAAGCTTGAAGCAAGACATTGAGAATACAGGTAGAGCATTGATCACTGCTCTGATAAGGATCTCCTTCTCTGCTGTGGCTAAGTACCTGCTCTTCCAATTGCTCATTCTCTTTTTGACCGCTTCAGTAATATAGGCAAAAGTCTCTTTTTTAGACTTCCCAATTCCCAGTGGAAGTCCAAGGTACCTGGTTGAACTATGATGCTCAATCCCATCTAATGCACTGCAAAGGTCTGCCTTCAATTGAGGAGAAGTATTTCTACTGAAGAACACAGTAGATTTAGCCAGGTTAACCTTTTGCCGAGAAAAATCTTTATATGTATTTAACACTTCTAACAACACTCTTGATTGTTGCATCTCAGCTTTACAGAATATCAATGTGTCATCCGCAAAGAGAAGATGAGTAAGTGTAGGGCCATTCTTAGCCACTCTGAGCCCTTTGAAAAGCCCTCTGTTTGCTGCACCTCTGATAAGGGAAGAGAACACTTAAGAGATAATGAGGAAGAGATAGGGGGAGATGGGATCTCCCTGTCTCAGTCCTCTGGAAGGAGTTAAGAAGCCCTCTGCTTTACCATTGATCAAAAAATAGAATGTTGGAGTAGAAATGCATGCATACACCCACTTGATAAACTTTGCATCAAAGCCCATTTTCCTCTTGGTCTTACACACACTTATCCACTCCACCCAGTCATATGCTTTTAGCATGTCTAGCTTGAGAGCCATGAAGCAATGCCTTCCTGTCGGTGTCTATTGAGGTAGTGGAAACATTCTTGGGCAATGACCACATTGTCCATCAATTGTCTTCCCAGTATAAATGCTAACTGAGCAGAGCTAATGCATTTGTCCAAGCACACCTTCAATCTGCTAGCCAAGATTTTGGCTATATTTGTAGACAACTCCACTGAGGCTTGTAGGTCTGAAGTTGTTCATTGATAAAGGATTAGTGCTCTTAGGGATCAAGACCACTAATTTGTGGTTCCAACAATTCAAAAGTTGTCTTAATTCAAAAAAGCTAAGAACAACAGTGCAAACATCATCTTTCAAGAGTGGCCAAAAATGCTGGTAGAACAGAGCTGTCATGCCATCTTCTCCAGGGGCCTTGGATGGGTTCATTTGGAAGAGAGCTTTTTGAATTTCCATTTCCCCATTTACAGCTGTTAACCCTCTATTCATTGTGGGCGTAATCACCTGCTCAATGTACTGCAAAGCCTCATTATCTCTGGAAGATCCTTCTGTTGTGAACAGCTCATCATAGAAGTTGACAATGTGGTCTGCTATCTCAGCCTCAGAAGTTATCTCCCTGTTCCCATAAACCAATCTTGACATGGCATTCAATTTCCTTCTCTGAATGGTCATGGTATGAAAAAAATTTGTGTTAGAGTCTCCTTCTTTGAGCCACATCACTCTAGATTTCTGAAGCCAATATTGTTCTTCTGAGCAGTGAGCTACATCTAATTCTTTTTGTAGCTCTTCCCACTCTGACCAGTTTCTATCTCCCCCCATTATTTCAGCCATTTTCAGGGTATGCTTTTCAATGTCTTTCCTTCGATCAGATTTCAATGCTTTGCTCTAATTAATAAGAGCTAGTCTTGTGTTCTTGATTTTTTCCTTCAGATTGAACATTGGAGTACCCTGTGAATCTTCAGCCATTGCTTTGCTCACTATCTCTTCTACTCCTTCAACTTTTGCCCACCTCTTATCAAACTGGAATCTTCTCTTCTTGCCACTTGGTTTATTGCCATCTTCAATTATCAGTAAGCTGTGGTCAAAGGCAGTTTTTAGGACATTCTTCACTTTGGCCTGTGGATATTTTGACAGCTAATGATAAGATGTAAAGGCTTTGTCCAGGACTTCTTCTACAAATCCTTCCTCCTCTCGATTGTTGCCCCAGGTGAACTTATATCCCTCCATATGCAACTGCCCCACCCCCATGTGAGATATGAAGTCTCTGAACCCCTGAAAACTTCTTGTTGGTCTTACTCTGCCTCCTTTCTTTTCCTCTTGGCAAATCAGATCATTCCAGTCCCCATTATGGTCCAACAATCACTCCATCTCCTCTTCTCCCCTCTCAGAAACTGCCATTGCATCTCCCTCTCCTGTCTGTTTATGCTTATATAAATAAAAATAGCCCATTTTGACTGACTAGCTCCTTTAGCCTTGTATTGAACTTGAATGCAACACTCATTCGCACAAAGAGATATGATATCCATGTCTTGGTCCCAGCAAAGTAATAGACCTTCTCTGGTGCCTTGTGGTTCTAAGTAAAACCAGTTACCTTCATACCCAAGCCTCTTACATACTTTATATACATAGCATTTTTGTTTTTTCACTTCAGAAAGGAACACAAAATTTGGGTGATGAGACAAGATTGCCTCTCGTAATTGGAGAACTGTGGAGGGCCCACCCAGCCCTCTACAGTTCCACACCACAGCCCTCATTGGTCACTGAGGGGCCATTTGGGGCTGGCTTTCTCCAGCTGTGTTTTATCTAGTTTTGCCCTCTTCGAGATTGCAAGGGGTTTGGGATCACCTCTTTTCTGTTGGCAACCCTAGTTGACATCCTACATGTCTCTTTTGAGACCCTGCACATTTTTGTCTGTCTCCATAGCTTGAGTATTTCTGTGCAGCCTCCCCTCCTTAGCAGATTGCCTCTTCTATGTTGCAGTCTGCTTGGTTTTAGTCACTGGCTTGTGGAACACCACTTGTAGATTAGCAGAGTTGCTAATCTCTGGTACAGCTTCCTCCTCTACAATTTGCATCAGTGCTTGGGGATTATCTGTTGGATGAATAGCCTTGCCTTTGCACTTCTTTGTTGTTTCTGCAGATGAGGAGAATTCCACCATTGCCAGAATTGGGGCTTTTTTTGTAACTGGGTTGTTTGACCCTCTTGACTGATTTGTAGTATTGCTATTGAAATCTCTGGCCTCCTTTGTTCCCTCTTCTACCTGCTCATTTGAATGTTCGTTGACCTGAGAAGTGCCCTTTGATTCAGAGCATGTGTTTGAGGTATTAGCATCCACTCATATGCCACCATCCACAGCTTTAACCCAATCACCATATTGGCCTTCCTTCACAGTTTTAAGAGCAATGTCAGTCTAGTTTTACAGCTTCTGTCAAGATGCCCGATTTTTCCACAATAATAGCAAAGATTCACTAACTTTTCATATTTCAGAGTGACAGTGATTTTAGTATTACCCAGCCTGATTTGCGTCCATCTTGGTAGCGGCTCCTTAAGATCAATGGTGGCTAGGATTCGCAAAATCCTGCCATCTTGCCCCCCTGCTCTAGCCACATTCACATTTTTTACCCCTTGTAAATTCTACCTGCCTTCAAACCAACCTCTGTGCACAACCAGTTGAGAGGAATATTGTGCAACTGTACCCACATGTTAATTTCCTCAAAACAAGCATCAGTGCTCTTCAGTCCCATTGACCAATCCTTGAGGAGTAAGTATTGGTTCTCGAAAACCCAATTTCTATCCCTCGCCACTTTTGCTACCGCCTTCGGGCTAGGAAATATGAATTGAAAGAAATTTGCACTGAGTTCACGCACCTCAAGCGAATTTCCCAATTTCCAAGCGCACACCATGCCCCTTTTTACCCCGATTTGCACGTCTATCACCCACGACTTTACCGAATAAGCTCCTTCGACATTCATCCTCGCTTACTCGAACATCTTGGTCCTCTATGTCCGTAACTAAGCTCTCCTTCTCCGACAGCGAGAACCTCCCCATTAAAATCTCTATATTATCTTTATCCGCCTCCATCTATGAAACTCCAGCGAATACAATCAATTGAAGGATCAACACCAAATAAGGAACAAGATCAATGCTTCACTTTCTGGAAATTTTAGGTTACAACTCCCATTAGAGAGATGAAGCTCCCATTAGAGAGAAGATAGCTCCCATTAAAGAGAAGATAGTTACGGTCAATTAAAGTAGACCTAGTTTAGTAATAATTAAATAAAGATAAAGATAGTTAGTTAATATTTAAAAAAAATAACGTATAAATAAAATCATGTTTTATATGCTCTCTTTCAGATGAAATATATAAATATTATTTTTCATCTGCGAACATAAATTAACAAAATTTGTATTTTATTAATTTCAAAAATATAAAAAATATATTAACACTAATAATTAGTATTTTTCTTTAAAACATAAAAAAATATATTACACTCATATACCAATCACTAGATAATAAATAATAACTAATTTTAATAATATATCATTAATTATTCATATATAAACTACTCCCAACTTCCACTATATGTTTTCTTCCTCATTCGTAATAGGCAGTTAAAAAAGCAAGTTGTTATCCATTATTCAGCTATTTTTTACCTCTCGTAGGAATTGTTTTCAACTGATATCGTATTCTTTCATTTATAGGAACACCATTCAAAATATGCGGGAGGAAAAATGTCATCGTGCCACACAAACTATTAGATGGAAGTGTTAGTGTTATATACTGAAAGCTTGACTTTGGTAAATATTTATACTTTTATCCTTTATGAATAAGAAACATATTAGGTTAAACAAGTTCTACGTTCTGTTGTTTTGCATTAGATAATGTGGGTCGTCATCTGACGAACCGAAGATACTATCAGTTACTCGCGAAATAAGAATAATTGGTTCACAACCTAGATGGATATGAACACCCTATCAGAACGGTTGTAGTGTCAACTGTACAGTTTGTCTTGACTGATTAGTTGCACTAGTACATTTATGTATTGAACATGATCCCAGAAAGGAGCAGTTCGTTTTATACTGATCGTCGTAAACGAACTAAGTCTTGGTTAATTACTGCGTGTTCTTAACCCGTAAGATATTAAACAAGCATATATGTGTTGCACTTATTATTTTGATTCACATGGGTGAGGCTTAGTGAACTGGGCCAATAGACCTGCTATTTTGGGTAATATTGTTACATGTAGGATGTGCTGTTAGGATATTTACGGTCACCATGTACGTTCAGTTTGATGATGTCCTCGGAGTTAGTTCATGAAGGATTATTATGCTAAACCCTGCAGGTGGATTAAATTCCGACATAGTAAGAATGTATGAGCTAGCGCTAGCTTCAGTGAAATAATATTAAATTTATTAAAATTCTTGATTGTCAGTAATCGAATCAATTAATGAACATTATATCTTAAAGATGTGGAGATAAATCGAGTAATTATTATTGGAGTCTCAATTGCAAATTGGGCTAGGAAAAGAGAGTACAATAATATTATGTTGGTGGCCCATTTAATATTATTTAATTAATTTAAATAAGGGCTTGACCCACAAGTATTTTAATTAATTAAGGAGCCCTAATCTTAATCTCTTAAGGGTCCCTATTGTAGCTTTATATATACATCATTAAGCTCATGGGAAGAGAACACATGATCATAAATCACATTACACGCCTCTCTCTCTCTCTCTCTCAGTTTTCATTCGAGCTTTATCTTTGTCTTATTGTTCCACCGGTACAAGTTGAAGAGGGTATTTGAGATATACAGTAGAAGATCAATAAGTGTTCGAGACTCGATTATCTTCTACGTAAATCGATGATCCCCGAGCCCGAGCCCGAGGACCGTCGACCACCGACCAGCCGCGAGCTGCCGTACGAGCCAGCTCAACCGCCGCGACGCGCCCAGAGCAGCCCGCGACCAGCCGCAACACGCCACCGCCCGCGACTCGGCACCCGACGATCCTCGCAACCCGATCCCGACATGATCAGACTTGGCCAGCCTGTCCACGCGATCCGATTGTGAGCCCGACGTTTCGTTCGTGATCCAATCCAATTCGTGTGTTTGTACGACCATCCGGAAAATCAGCCAGATCGCTATAAATTTTAAGCCGTAAGTTTTTTACGCAAACCTTTAAATCTGTCGGGCATAGGTTTACGTTTGCTATTGAATTCGTGATTTGTACATAATGAGATCCTCATAGATCCCAACAAGAAAGATTCATTAGATTTGAACTTTCCGCCAAAGAGTTCTTCCAACTTTGAAGCGTTGGCTGACCGAGATGCACACATTCACATGTTAGAAAATAGAGTGTCTGGATTTGAACTTACCACCAATATACGATTTACATGAGATGATTTTTCATTTATATGTATTGATATAATTATATTGTATTAGTTAGATATTTATAACTATAGTCACATGTATAATTTACTATATGTACAATTAATATATTTATAAGTATAATCTACATTTTTATCACATAATTTAGTACATGTACAATGAATATATTTATAATTGTAAACTATCTTTTTTTTTTAATTATTTTATCGCAGGAAGAACAGTTAAATAAAAAGATACATGGAGAACAATTGAATAGAAAGATTGAGAAGCATGATAGACTGTGGCTTGACCTGAACTGTCCACCAATTTTAAGAAGGATTCATATCTGATGCCCAAGAATATGAAAAATCTCGTCGAATTATGCGTGTGGATAGTCAAATGTTAAATATATTGCTTCCAAAACTATTCAAAAAAAGGATACACAGTATGATGTTTGGTTGTTGTTTTGTATGTGATAGAAATGTTTGGTTGTTGTTTTTATGTGATGGAAAGCTGATTTGTAAATTATGTTCTAACAATAAAAAACAATATATGTTTTGCTATTGTGTTTATTCTCCTCTTATTTGCAAATAGTTATATATATAAAATAAAATGTATCCATAGTTGCAACCATTAAAACATAAATCCAACACAGTAAATTTTGTATTTGTTGAATGATAATAAAAATAATAAAAAAAATAATGTTTCATTATAGTTTTGGTATATAATTTATAATATGAGCAACAGATTTTTGTTGTTAATGATATGGTTGCTAATATAGACACATTAGGAACAGAATGATCCATTACAAAAATAGTAGCTAATGAAATTAGTAATAGACATTTCTATTTTTGATCGGTTGTTGGTAGTAAATATTAGAAACAAATATATCAGCTACACATTTGTTTGCTACTACTCTACTAATAGAAACGATTTTGTTTGTTGCAAAAATCGTTGCAAAGAGTAACAAATTGTTTTCCCTTTCCGAGCATTAGCCACCCTTTTTTCACTAACCAATTATAAAACGAAATTTGTTTGTTTCTATTGTATTAGTAACAGAAAAGTATCCTTAAGCAACAATAATTTCCGTTTATGAATCTTTAATTTCTAGTAGCTTAAATTAAGAAATTTTTTAAAATGTATACAACAAGTACGGGAGGCTTGCTGATTTATCAAAGGGTCTTCATAAGCAACAATTGACTTAATAGTGGAGTCAACCTTCTATACATACAACAAGTAAATTATACCATATTCTCTAATTACTTAAATAAATACTAATAATTTTATCAATATGGTATGGTTTACTTGTTGTATTTAGAAAGTTGGCTCACTATGGAGCCAACTGTTGGCTTCTTAGCAAAATTGTATATTATAAATTTCATTGCTTTTATTTTATTTTGTAGAAATTTTAATTATTATTTTGTAGATTAAACTTGCCCAACATGAAAAGCATATGTTTTAAAAAACACAAGCCCTATTTTTTCTCTCCCTGCCCCTTCTCTTTTCACCGCCGTAGATCTTCCGTTTCCCCTCTAATTTGCCTTTCTCGGCGAAAATTGAGCTCAAGCCGGCGGTCGGCCCTCGGCAGCCTGGATCCCGCTTAAATTCGTGCTTCTCTCATCATTGCGATGGAGAAAGCGTTCTGCCTTAATAGACGGACCTCGTCTTCCGTCATCGGTTCGTGAGCCCAGGTCGACGGTTTCGCGGAGTCGCGGTGGATGTGGTCGGCGTGCGGTTCTATGGGCGGGACATGGCTCTGTCATTTGGCGGCGTTTGGGTAGGGCAACCGGTACTACGCAGCTGCTTTCGGGCTTCTCATCACTGTACTCTGGTGTTGAGTCAGGGATATCCGGTGCCTCCAACTTTCGGCCAATGGTGTTGGCCGGTGTGGAGCAGAAGGCTGTAGAGGGTTGTCGGCAGCGTTTAGGCGGTTTGGGGGTCAAGGTTGTAGCCACGACACCTTCTTGATTTGTTTCTCATGTTTTTTTTTTTTTGTGTTGATTTTCGGGGAGTGATCCGGGTGCTGCCGAACTTGCTAGTGGTGTTAGAGGCTTGAATTTCAATTCTGTTAGGCAACCGAGTTGGTTTTTGAGTAGTTTCGGGGTTGGTCCACTTTGCTTGCGGGACTCACTTTGAGTCGACTTGGAATTGCTACCTCTGCTTAGTCTTGCTGCTTGGGAAGGGCCCGTTTAGTTGCGTATAGTTTCTATTTTGTAACGTTTTGTTTTGGTTTGTTCGGTAGGTTTTGTGTTTTTGGTTTGGGCCTTCGACCTCTATTTTTTTCTCCCGAGTGAGAGCGAGTATTATCTTGTTGGGGTATTTTAGTGTTCTATTTGAGAGTTAGTAGTAGTTTTTGTTTTGTAGTGTTGTGTTTGTGTTTTTCTAGTGTTGCTAAGTCCGGCTCCAGGCGATATTCGGATTTGTCCTCCCAGTCTTTTCACCCGTTGGTTGTATCATTCAACTATTGGTTGGCTTTCTTTTCGCGCTTTATGCGTTATATAAAACCTCTATCGTTCCGGAAGAAAAAAAGACTTGCCAAACATATTAATTTGGCTAAATTTCATTTTTGGTATACTATGTTGGCTATTTTCTGAAAATGGTCCATCATTTAGGGCGTCTACAAGGATGGTCCACTAAGTTGTCATTTTAATCAAAAATCGTACAAAAGCCAACATAGTGTACTAAATATGACAACTAAAAAGGATCATTTTTAGTACACTATGTTAGTTATTGGACGAATTTTGATTAAATTGATAATTTCGTGGATCATTCTTGATGACGCCTTAGATGATGAACCTTTTTCGGAAAATGACCAACATAGTGGACCATTTTTAAAATTTTTCCTATTAATTAACTAATTCATCATTGCCTAGAGATTTGAAGCTATTACGAAAATTATTTGAGAAATTTAGGTTTTGTATTGTTGAAGTGCCCATCTACTTGATAATTCATTATTATAGTATATTTCAAGTATAATTATTCTATAAATTATAATATAAATATATACAAGTATATCACGGAACTCTTTTAGTTTTATTTTATGTTTGTCATCAAAATTCTTGTTTGGATCAATGGATGTATTAAAGTAGTGCACCCAATAATCCAATTGGGCTATTTCATTTCATGTTGTGTTTGTTTAAAAATTAATTAATACTCCTAAGTTAATTTAAAATACTAGTACGTAACAGGTGCGATACACGCGTTATTTTTATTTTAAGGATGTCTTAATAAATAAAATAGTGTATTAGTGTATTACGTAAGTAATTTGTCAAGTCATAAAATATTCATCATGAAAAAATAATATATTATTAATAACCTAATTGTACACTAGTTTGATTACTTGGTAACTCATTGTTCCCAAAAACTAATATTTTAAACTCATTTGTATTACTTACATGCAAAACAACAACATATAACATGCGTGACTAAAAACTAATTTATTTAAGAAAAGGTCAACGTACGATAAAAATTGATCCTGACTTTTATTTATTGTAATGGCATACAAAACTATGCCGTTGGAACTTAAATGGAACTCTAAGATCAGAAAGATCTACTTATAATATGATAATTTACCTGACAATTCGACAAATGAGCTGTTAGTTTATCATTTTAATATCAATTATACTTAATTAGCTAAATAATATCTATTATTATTTTTGTAGTTTTATATTTTATATAAAAGAACATTAAACATGTATGTTCAAAATATTAAAAACACCTAAAATAATATATAAATGTGTAATTAGACATTAAATCACGTTAATTTTTTCAGCTCGAACAATTTTTAATTGGACCATTAGCCTATTATATTATATGTATGAAAAATTTTTATGTAATAGATTTATATATATATATATATATATATATATATATAGTTTTTGTCCAGCAGATTTATACTATATCAATACAAACGATAGAAAATCGATTTACTATACAAAATTTTAATTTGTTTTAAAAACAATAGTATAATGGAATATAAAATGAGGATTTGTATATATCTCACATAAAAGAGAATATATTTATTTATATATATCATAACAAAGTATATATATCTCATAACAAATCGTTTATTTTAAAAATTTGTTGCAATGAATAAATGAATTTGCATATTATATATATGGCAACCTAAGTCATTGATTCTAATAAATATGATGAAATAAAAAAGAATCTTCCATAAATGAGAATTCCAAATTTGGCGCCATATAATTTGAATATCTATACTTATATAAAAAGTCATCCTATTTACTAAAAATAGTAGGCAGAAAAGTCAAACTAAATTTATTGCATACTATTTCTGTTTAAAGCATTTTATTTAATATTTATTTTAATAAAATATTGGATAAGATTGTTGGATCTGAGTCAATTTTGAAATCGGTTGTTTGGCATGAGAGGGTTATCGCATTCTATATTTGTTTAAAGCATATTATTTAATTAATTTATTTAATATTTAATTGTTTTATCCATGACATCCGTTTTGTCAAAAAAATTGTACAAAAAAAAGCAACTTCGATCGGTAAAGGCAGATTTGATCGTTCAAATAAAAATCTTGATTTTTACGTCATCCATAACTAATGCAAATGTGAAGCCTTAATTGAATATTTATCGTCACCCTTGAATTCTCTCGTTGAGAGCTTACGATTCTCTCGTTGAGAGCTTCCGATTTTTCTTCCTTGATTCTCTTTCAGATCGTATTGAGTTTTTATCTTTGATCTCTTGGCTCATTTTCTGATTATTCTGCTATCTATTCGTTCTTTTCTTCGAACAATATTCTGCGATTTAGGGATTAGGGTTCTTGTATGGCGGGTAACTTCAAATTCAGTCCAGACGATGCTTTATCCTCCCGATTGGGAGAATTCTCATTATCAGATAGAGAAGTCAACGTCATTGACATTGCGCAACGAGACATCAGAATGAGCGATGATGAATGCCAACGAAGTTTGTTCGGAAAGATAATTAGCGACAGAATAGCTGGTTGGTTTGGCGTGAAGAGGGTGATGACACAAATATGGAGGCTTAGCCAACCAATGGAGGTTAAAGAGCTCAGCCCCAACTATTTTCAGTTTATTTTTCAAAGTAGAGAAGACAAATACATAGTAGCCGGAGGATCGAATTGGAGCTTCGAGAATCAATATCTCATCCTTAGTGAGTGGACACGGGGTCTCAGCACCAACCACTCGTGTTTCCAAGAAATCAAACTCTGGGCCCAAGTTACAAATCTCCCTTTAAACTGGCTAAGTACGGAGGTGGGTTTGAAGATTGGTACAACTTTCAAAGAGGTGAGCAATGTTGTTATAGCCAATACAGGCAGTCATGGGAATAAATTCTTAAGGCTTCTGGTTACTCTGAATTTGGATGAGCCAATACCTAAAGTAGCTCATATCAGGTTGGGGGAGGATTTGGTAAGTGTCGGATTTAAGTATGAGAAGCTCATGAGCCTATGCCATTATTGTGGCAAAATTGGTCATCTAGACAGATGCCAAAGCATAATTCAAGAT
>CACSLK010017224.1:1298350-1314976 GCA_902706635.1 Striga hermonthica | reverse complement strand
GTTGTCCCCAAAAACTAATATTTTAAACTCATTTGTATTACTTACATGCAAAACAAAAACATATAATATGCGTGACTAAAAACTAATTTATTTAAGAAAAGGTCAACATACGATAAAAATTGACCCTGACTTTTATATATTGTGCATACAAAATTATGCCGTTGGAACTTAAATAGAACTCTAAGATCAGAAAGATCTACTTATAATATGATAACTTACCTGACAATTCGACAAATGAGTTGTTAGTTTATCATTTTAATATCAATTATACTTAATTAGCTAAATTAATATCTATTATTATTTTTGTAGTTTTATATTTTATATAAAAAAAACATTAAACATGTATGTTTAAAATATTATAAATACCTAAAATAATATATAAATGTGTAATTAGACATTAATTCACGTTAACTTTTTCAGCTCGAACAATTTTTAATTGGACCATTAGCCTATTATATTATATGTATGAAAATTTTTAATGTAATAGATTTATATATATATATATATATATATATACATATATATAGTTTTTGTCCAGCAGATTTATACTATATCAATACAAACAATAGAAAATCGATTTACTATACAAAATTTTAAAAATTTTGTTTTAAAACAATAGTATAAAGGAATATAAAATGAGGATTTGTATATATCTCACATAAAAGGGAATATATTTATTTATATATATCATAACAAAGTATATATATCTCATAACAAATCGTTTATTTTTAAAATTTGTTGCAATGAATAAACGAATTTGAATATTACTATAAAATTATATTTTGTGTATATATATGGCAACCTAAGTCATTGATTCTGTTGGTATGGCTCATATATTGACAAAGGAAGGGGGCAGGCTGATGCCTGCGAGCATAACGAAGCGAACGTAGCGAGGGAAGCGGAGCGACCGAGCGAAGTGAGCGGATGTAGGCATATTGCCGAACCACGTAAATCTTGTGTTGTTTACTTTTCTCATTTTTTAATTCGTATGCCATATTGTCATCTTTACTCAACAGATTCTAATAAATATGATGAAATAAAAAAGAATCTTCCATAAATGAGAATTCCAAATTTGGCGTCATATAATTTGAATATCTATACTTATATAAAAAGTCATCCTATTTACTAAAAAGAGTAGGAAGAAAAGTCAAACTAAATTTATTGCATACTATTTCTGTTTAAAGCATTTTATTTAATATTTATTTTAATGAAATATTGGATAAGATTGCTGGATCTGAGTCAATTTTGAAATCGCGCTGTTTGGCATGAGAGGGTTATCGCATTCTATATTTGTTTAAAGCATATTATTTAATTAATTTATTTAATATTTAATTGTTTTATCCATGACATCCATTTTGTCAAAAAAATTGTACAAAAAAAGCAACTTCGATCGGTAAAGGAAGATTCGATCGTTCAAATAAAAATCTTGATTTTTACGTCATCCATAACTAATGCAAATGTGAAGCCTTAATTGAATATTTATCTTCACCCTTGAATTCTCTCGTTGAGAGCTTCCGATTTTTCTTCCTTGATTCTCTTTCAGATCGTATTGAGCTTTTATCTTTGATCTCTTGGCTCATTTTCTGATTATTCTGCTATCTATTCGTTCTTTTCTTCGAACAATATTCTGCGATTTAGGGATTAGGGTCTTGTATGGCGGGTAACTTCAAATTCAGTCCAGACGATGATTTATCCTCCCGATTGGGAGAATTCTCATTATCAGATAGAGAAGTCAACGTCATTGACATAGCGCAACGAGACATCAGAATGAGCGATGATGAATGCCAACGAAGTTTGTTCGAAAAGATAATTGGCGACAGAATAGCTGGTTGGTTTGGCGTGAAGAGGGCGATGACACAAATATGGAGGCTTAGCCAACCAATGGAGGTTAAAGAGCTCAGCCCCAACTATTTTCAGTTTATTTTTCAAAGTAGAGAAGAGAAAGACAGAGTAGCCAGAGGATCGAATTGGAGCTTCGAGAATCAATATCTCATCCTTAGTGAGTGGACAAGGGGTCTCAGCACCAACCACTTGTGTTTCCAAGAAATCAAACTCTGGGCCCAAGTTACAAATCTCCCTTTAAACTGGCTAAGTACAGAGGTGGGTTTGAAGATTTGTACAGCTTTCAAAGAGGTGAGCAATGTTGTTATAGCCAATACAGACAGTCATAGGAGTAAATTCTTAAGGCTTCTGGTTACTCTGAATTTGGATGAGCCAATACCTAGAGTAGCTCATATCAGGTTGGGGGAGGATTTGGTAAGTGTCGGATTTAAGTATGAGAAGCTCATGAGCCTATGCCATTATTGTGGCAAAATTGGTCATCTAGACAGAACGTGCCAAAGCAGAATTCAAGATATAAAATCTAAAAAGCTCAGGGAGGGGCAATATGGAGATTGGCTGAGGGCGACTGAAGGCCTGAGATGGGGGGGCTCTACCTCAGGGAATAGGAGTTCTTCTCCTCCAAATTCCCCATCCACTGCTGAACAAGGGACTTCTCAAAGAGCCTCTACTAGTCAGACAGAAAACATCAATCAGCTAATTCCTGTTCAAGTAGCTACTCAACTCCTAAATAAGCAGTTAGGGGGGGACACAGGTTCTAATCCTTCACCAAGGCAAATGGAATCTGCAAATTCTCTCTCTTCCTCAAATAGAGCAATCAATGAAACAAGAGCTCTAATTACTTCAGAACCTGTTTCTAAGGAAAATTTAACTGGGATGGAAGATCAAACTCAGGCCAACCCAAGGCGACACTCTCAATTAGCCATGAAGCAATGCCTAAATCATTATGGCACCACCAAAGACCTGGAAGAGAGTGGGCAATAAATCTGGCAGACTTCAAAGAGAGCAAATTACTCATATAGTGATTGACAACATCTCAGGCTCTAAGAGGACTTCTTCTAAATCTGGTCTTCAAGTCTCAACCAAGGACTCCAAACATCAGAAACAAGGTGATGACTCAAACCTAGAATCTAATGCTAAAAAGGTGGGGGTTGACAGCCTAGAATGGCACCCAACTGATCAATGTTAGCTATGGTGTGGAATTGTAGAGGGCTGGGTGGGCCCTCTACAGCTTCCCAAATCAGAGAGTTATTGAAAACTCATCACCCAAATTTTCTTTTTCTCTCAGAAACCAAAAAATCTAATGCTTTTGTACATACTGTTAGCAAAAAATTGGGTTTTGAAGACAGGTTCAAAACTGTTGGCCCTTCTGGTCTCAGTGGAGGGCTGGCTCTATTTTGGAAACCTCATGTTATTATTCAGCAAGTTGTCCTAAAAGTTTTTTATATGGCTGTGGAATTCATTCTCCCTCAAGAAGCCCCTCAGTGGGGAATTTTTGTTTATCTCAACCCAAGCAGGAGTATTAGAGCAGCTCAGTGGGAAGTTTTGAATGCTGAAAGAGATTCTTGGGGCAAAAATTGATTTGCAGTGGGTGACTGGAACGATATTCTATATTCCTTTGAAAAGGCTGGAGGTAATCCAAGGCACCCAAGCTCATTATCAGGATTTTCCAACTTTGTCAACAGCATGGCTATGGAGGAAATCAGAATGGAAGGTCCACCTTTTACTTGGTGTAATAACAGAGCCCCTCCTGACATGGTGGAAGAAAAATTAGATAGAGCTTTTGGCTCTTTGGAATGGAATCAACATCATCCAAATGCTTCTGTTACCAACCAGATTAGAAGTGCATCTGACCACACTGTTCTGCTGTGGACTCAAGGCCTACCAAAAGGAAAAAGGAAAACAATGTTTCACTTTGATAAGAGGTGGCTGCTTAAGGAGGGTTGTGAAGAGGTTGTGAAACAAGTTTGGCTTACTGCAGTTGAAGGCACTCCTTTCTTCCAGCTAAAGGAAAAAATTAAGCTCACTAGAATTGCACTCCTCAAATGGAGCTCAAGTTTTCAATCCGAGAGACAAGAAGAAATTGCAGCTCTTACCAAGAAGCTTGAAAATCTCAACTCAGATAAAGCTGCTATGGACTGGGAAGATTGGGAAGCTACCAGAAGGAATCTGAATTGGGCTCACAAGCAAGAGGAAATCTATTGGCAGCAAAAAGCTAAATCCAAGTGGCTTAGAGAAGGAGATGCTAACACAAGGTTTTTCCATGCTCTTACTCTTCAGAGGAGAAGAAATAATGCCATTACAAGATTGATCTCCACTCAAGGCACCATCTTTACCACCCAGAAAGATATTGAAAGGCATGTTGCTGATTTCTACCAAAATCTCTTCACCACTGAGGGTAGTTGGGGTGGAGACAACATCCTGCCTCTTATTCCCACCTCAATTACTGAAGATATGAATCAAGCCTTACTTAAGCCAGTGGATGAAGAAAAAGTAAAACAATCCTTATTCAGTTTGCATCCAGACAAATCCCCTAGAGAGGATGGCATGACAACAGCATTTTATCAGCATTTCTGGTGCACTATTAAGAAGGATCTTATGGCAGCTGTCCTTAACTTCTTCTAGACAGGTATAATCCTTAAATACTGGAATCATTCAGTAATCTTCTTAATTCCAAAAACCTTGAATCCAGATAGTATGGGGCACTTTAGGCCTATAAGCCTTTGCAGTGTGGTATACAAGATTATTTCAAAAATACTGGCTCTTAGGCCTAAAGTCTGTTTATCTCACTGCATCAGCCCTTTTCAAGCAGCCTTTGTTGAGGATAGACAGCTGGTAGATAATGTTATTATTGGCCAAGAAGCTTTCCATTTCTTAAATAGACACTCTTCTGGTCCAAATTTTTTTATGGCTCTCAAATTAGATCTGATAAAGGCTTTTGATCGAGTAGAATGGTTGTGCTTGAAAAAGATAATGCTGCAAATGGGTTTTCATCTGGACTTTGTGAAGCTGATTTTGATCTGTGTTTCCTCTGCCTCATTCTCTTTTAAAATCAATGGTTCTCTCAGTGGTTATGTGACACCATCAAGAGGCATTAGGCAAGGGGACCCTCTGTCCCCTTACCTTTTTATTATTATTGTTGAACTCCTCTCTGCTTTGGTGGTGAAATCTTTGAATAATGGGATGCTCAAGGGGATGAGAATTTCCAGAAATGGTCCAATGCTTTCTCACCTGCTGTTTGCAGACGATTCCTTATTTTTTTGCAAAGCAGGGACTGATCAGGCCAATATTCTTCTTAATCTATTGGAGCAGTATAGGCTTTTTTCTGGGCAGGCTATTAATTTGCAGAAGTCAACAATTTTCTTCAGTAAAAATACACCCCAGCACATCAGATCCTCTATCTGTTTAGTTTTGAATGGCATCACATCACACAGATCCATGAGATATCTGGGACTTCCTCTTGGCATTGGCAGGGCTAAAAAGGAAGTTTTTGATTATCTCCTCACTTCAGTCAGGAATAAGCTGCTCAGTTGGAAATCAAAATTTCTTAGCTCAGCTAGAAAAGAGGTACTACTTAAGGATGTCATTCAAGCTCTCCCTATATTCTCAATGTCTTGCTTTAAGATCCCAGTCACTCTTTGCTCTGAAATTTCTAGACTTTGTGCCCAATTTTGGTGGAAGACAAGTTCAGAGCATTCACAGGGGATTCATTGGAAAAAATGGAGCAGGTTATCACTCCCTAAGTAGCAGGGAGGACTAGGTTTCCTTGGATTGCAATTATTTAACAAAGCTATGATATGTAAACAGCTGTGGAGAGTGGCAACTAACCCAGATCTTCTTGTGAGCAAACTCCTCAAGGATAGGTACTTCCCACACTCCTCCATTGTTCATGCTCAAAAAATCCAAGGGGGCTCCTAGATGTGGAATAGCTGGATGGAAATTCTGCCTATCTTTGCTAAATGGCTGAAAATTGAGATAAGGAATGGGCTTAACACCAGAATTGAAGATCTCAACTGGATTCCTAATATTCCAAAGCCAGCACCTTCCTTAATTCCCATAGCAAGAGGCCATCTGGTTTGGGTTAAGGACTTGCTGCAACCCTGTGGAAATCTGTGGAATGAATGGTTGGTGAATCAAGTGTTTGATGAAATTGACAGCAAAGCAATCCTGAGTATAAACACACTAAATGCAAACAGAAGTGATAGAATGTACTGGGGGTTAGAAAAGAAAGGCAAGTTCACTGTTTCCAGTACCTACAAGCACCTGTCAACTTCTAAACTCTTGCAAGATGATATCCCAGAAAGCAGCAATGCAGCTGCAATCAAGCAAGGAACTAAACTTAGGTTTTGGAAACTAAAGATTGCAGGTAAGATCAAGTTCTTTCTTTGGAAATGCCTTAACAATTCTCTTCCTGTGGTTGTGCTGCTGTTGAAGAGAGACATGCTTTTGGACACTACTTGTACTATGTGTGGGGAAGGTCCTGAAAATCTAGAACATCTGCTCTTTAATTGCTCAAGAGCAAAGAAATGTTGGGAACTCTGCCCTATTCAATGGGATGGCATCAAGGGAAGAACTGATCATTTTCCTGACTGGTGGTATGAAATTTGTTTGCTGGATTCCTCCGAGGTGGCTGAAGCACGCATACAACTCTCTACGTATTTACTTTGGTGGCTTTGGAAGTCCAGGAATATCTGGATTTTTAAAAAGACCATGATCCCTGAGCATGTATTAGTGAAGATGGCCCATCTGGACTGGTTGGAGTATATTGCTGCAGTTTCTTAATTTTGTGTTTCTTGGTTTTGTTGCTTTTGTTCTTTCGGTTTTTTTAGTTTTGGTTTTTCTGGGATTTATTCTTCTGGCTAGGCTTTTGCAGTGGTTGGAAGTCTCTTTCCTTTGTTTTGCTTTGTAGCTTAGTTTCAGGCTTTGTTTTCAGTTGAGGTTTAGACCATCTTTTGGCGTGTCTCTCATGTTTCTTTTCGGTTGAGTTGTATCTTTGTTTTGGAACATTGTATGCTTGCGGTTTTTTTGTATATATAGTTATCTCTGTCGTTTCAGAAAAAAAAAGGCCTAAATTGAAGGGATTTATATATAATTGTTATCACTATTCAATCACGTGAATATTTCCAATATAAAAAGAGACATATTACAAATTAGTGCATCATATATTACCTAATTCAATATCTTAACATTAAAGAATAAATCCATAGTATTATGTAAATCCGTAATTCATATAATCATATCAAGGGATAATTTATATGGTAAAATTAAATTTTTATTATTATAAATGGTTTAGCGAGATAATATATTAATTATTTTAAAAGCTATCCCTAATATGTTCATATTTAATGTTCTGGCTAAAAAAGTTAAAAGATGTGGAAAAAAAGCTTATAATAGCTTAACGTTGATTAAAAGAGGTAGAAAAATTATAATAACCCTATTACTTTTTAGACTTAAACGGACAAAGATATGAAAATAACTCATTTAATATCTCTGTCCCGTGCATCGCATGGGGTACATACTTGTTACTATAAAATTGTATTTTGTGTATATAGCATATATGCTAATTCAAATTAATGATTCTATTAAATCTGTTAAAATAAAAAAGAATCATCCATATAATTAAATGAAGATTCCAAAATCAACTCCAAATTTATTTACATCATCATTTTTACCTACAAATAAATATCAATTTAATTCAAGGAAACCTATTGTTGTTAAACGAATTTTAACAACGCTATTAAACTGATTAACGATGCTATTCAAAGAAAAATGACGTCCGTTTGGTGCTCAGGCATCATCAGTTTCATTGATAAGCTTTTCATATTGAGTACAGGGTACATTTGAATAGTCAAAAGTTATCTCCCCTTTCGTTGGGGGTGAGGTCCGCTATTTATAGAGCGGTGGTCCCACGTAAGAGGTAGGTGTGACTTCATTTAATGCGAGGTTAATAGTCAAAGGCGACTGTTCGTCACTTGGCCGACAGTCATGATTACAAGCCGACTAGGCACCGCCTCAAGACGTCGGTACTTTTTCCCTGAATGACGTCGGTTGACAAAGCTTTGGGCTGAGAAGACATCGGTTAGGCCAACGGTAGCCAATATTATTTCGTGTACTTGTCACGGGGTGACGTCGGTTTTTATTCCCCCGTATCCGACTTGAAAATACTTGGAGTGATTGCCAGCCTTAACTGTGTGCTAGTCCAGCTTACGAAAAATGATGTCAACAAGATGGCCCCCAACATTAGCGGACGTTCAGGAGAACGTGTGCTGATGCTGTAAAATCTTAATAACATTCAACTTCATCTTTTTTTCGACAGACGTCGGTATCTTTGTCTCTTTGTAACCGACGTTGAAACACTTGGACGACGGGAAGATGTGAAGCTGAAACGGCTCAACTCTTCCATTTAATATAACGGTCGCTGATTAGGAAACAGATGAAAATAATAGCCCACGTAGCCATTAATAATTGGCGTCTGTCCCGAAAAACACATCGAATCGCGAAACGGGGATGTGACTGTCACGCGCCCCTCTTTTATGATAACGGTCACATTTAGGGAAGACTATAAATAATTTTGCGCCGCTTGAGAATAAATTTACTTCTGATTCTCGATACGATTTTGTCTTCTGAATTCTTCGAATCTCCACTATTCTTATTCAATTATTCCATAGTTGTCTTCATCGATTCTTTTAGATTTGCTCTTCTTCGCTCTTGGTAAGGGTTTTCATCTTTTTATTTTAATTTACCTTGGATCTTTACTGTTCGATCAAAAATGAGTCTGTCGTGGACATCCTCGAGTAATGTTGAGTATGATGTGATGATAATAAATATGGTACACTCCGGCGAGATGGAATTGCTGGTCGAATACTATCGGTGGGATCCGGCTCTTGTTGAGCACCTGGATATTAAACTCAACGATGTGGAAGGAGATATGAAAGTCGAGGCGAATGCTGTCGAGCAGTCGGAGTTTTGGAAATAGCCTATCTGAAGATGGCCGGATCCTGCAGTGGATTTTCACGGGGAGGCTAACATATTAACGGATGCCGATGTGGTGATGTTGAGAAAGGACGTTAGGGTTCCACCGTCGGTTAGGTTGTTTGCTCCATATCCTGGGGAGAGGATTACATGTCCTTCCCCGGTTTGCGTGGGTGTATTCACGGAGAGTTTAAGGTCGAGTTTGCGATTTCCGATTCCCTGATTAATTACGGAGTATTTATGGAATTGGGAGTTGAGCTTTGCCAAATTTCCCCGAATAGTTGGAAACGAGTTATAGGGTTGTTGGTCCTTTTCGCCGAGAAGGCATGGGACCTGCCCTCGGCGAAGGACATGAGAAGCATGTTCACCTTCCGAAAAAATCCAGATAGACAAGTGTCGAACCCACTTGTCACTTTTTCTATTGCTGGCAAGCCTCAACTGAGGGTTAAAGTCAGAGAATTAATAACAGAGGTGCCTGACACTCTTCACGGTTTCCAAGAAGAATGGGCGTGGGTCGGCAGAGATTGGCAATGTGCTGACTTTGCCTCTGACCTCTTGCCGAACAAGATGACCATCCCAACTGAAATTAAATCTGCTTATCGTAAGTTTGAATTTCTTCCCTTATTTGTCTAAAATCATTAATCGTTTTCTTTTTTCTGCACTAACAGGAGGACTTTTATAAACTTTGTAGCCAAACCGCAAGGAAGCAAAGAACCGCGGTTTGAGGGGGAAGTGTACAATCGGTTCGTCCTGTTGTTTGAACTCTCGCCAACGAAATGAAGGTACCAGCAATTAGTAAAGGATTCTCGGTTAGAGCTTGCTGGTCTGTCACCTGGAATTCTTGATTCTTCGTTTCAACCAGGTAAAGACGATCTTAAACACACTGAATATAAAGATCGTGGCATATTGATGAGTGATTTACTGACTTAAAGGATAAATTTTCTTTTCGCTGTGTATTATTCTCTACTTGGGTGTTTCGGTTTCCGAGACCCGGTGGACGCTGAGGATTTCAGGAAGCAGAATCCAAACGTCGATTTGAAGAATAAGGTCGGTAAAGGTAAAAATCTAAGATCAACTGAGATGGCGGGCCGCAAAAATCTGTTAAAGGCATGGAAGAAAAATCCGGAAAGCTCTCGTCGGACTGCTGGTGAGCCTTCAACAATCAGGGAGGAGTCGGTCGTGATTACCGAAGCAACTCCAGTATCCGAAGCCCCCCCAACAACCGTTATGGAGATTATTAGTGAGCATGTGGGACAAGTAGATTTGGGCATAATGCCAGTCAACGAGCCAATCATTAAAACCGAGGTCTGACAAGATGTG
The DNA here is from genome assembly GCA_902706635.1 of Striga hermonthica. Lineage (NCBI taxonomy): Eukaryota > Viridiplantae > Streptophyta > Magnoliopsida > Lamiales > Orobanchaceae > Striga > Striga hermonthica. The sequence goes on along the minus strand of CACSLK010017224.1, from coordinate 1,304,845 downwards.
TCTGAAGAGGTTCCTGTGAGGCTAGTGGGTCGCCGCAGCAAACGAGGGGGTCCTCGAGATGAAGGGCCAAACAAAAAGAAGCAAGACATCAGCTCGAACAAAGATAAAGAATAAGAGCTAGAGGTCGTGTTGAGAGACTCAATTCTCAAAGTGAACAAAAAGAAGGCCGCCGACTTAAAACTGCCGGAGGATATCTTTAAGCCTTGGTTCGCAATATTCCATACAGCAAACGAGCCAAAGTTTCCCAATCAACATTGATTCCCTGAGGAGATGATGGCAGCTGCAAAGGTTCCATTGATGTCGTGGGACCCAAAAACTCATGCAGGGATTGCATCTTTACCTGGTAGCCAAAAATTTGGGTATGCCAAAGCTTGCGTGGGTCATGCGCTTGTCAGTTTGATTACCGCTGAGGAGAGTTATCAATCGAGCGCGTCCGGGCTCGAGGAGAAAGAGCACGAGTTACAATTAACGGATGGGACTGTAGCATCGTTAGAGGAAGAAAAATCCCAATTCATAGCCTTAGTTTCTAAAAAGAGACAGTCAGTTGAAAGCAGCTCAGGCCGAAGTTGAGATGATAAAGACCGAAAAGGAAAACTTATTGTTGGCCCATGATTTGTTATCGGTTAAACTGTCCAAGGTGGAGAAAAAAGCCAAGCAGCAGGATGAGCAACTTCAGAAAATAAGGGGGGAACTTCAAGCGGTCCGAAAGGATCGTTCTGATAAGGAAGCGAAACTAATCCGACTTCGAGAGGCTCATCAGGCCGAAGTGGCCAAACTCCGAGAAGTAATGATTGCAGCTGCCGAGGCCAAGTATCAATAAGGTCTTAATGTCGGCAAAAATATAGAAAAAAAGCTAGATGGCAAGTCGGTTGACGGAGGTGAGATCACCGAGAAGGACCTAGAGCTCAATGCTGCTTTAACTCTCCGGTGGGTTATTGATCAAGTCAGCGGGGGTATCTATACCCTTGATGAGCTGCGAATCTTTTTAGTGGAGAAGTTAGAAAAATACGGCCTCGACTCTCAGATCAAGAGTGCTCATATCCCAGTCGACGAGGACGAGCGAGAATTTGCCGAGAGGATGCTTAAACGAGACGAGGCTCGGGCAGTTGAAGCAAGAATTCCTCCTTTTTCTGAAGAGCGGAAAACTGCGATCCGACGTGCCTTTGTCAATATAGTGCTGGAGGTCGAGAAGGAGAAAAAAAGTAGAGTTGGCCGATGTTTGTGTTGACGTCTTGGCTGAAGCGTTCGTCACCCAGGGAGTCGAAGATATATCACCGGGTGAACTGATTGACGCCATCATTGCCTTTGCGCTGCAGAAAGTGGCCGAGGAAGATGCTAAGGCCAAAGGTTGGGTTGTTGAACCTCTGGCCCCTGAGGATAACGAGGCCATTACCGACGCAGACGACGTAGTCTTGATCACTAAGGAGGGCGTCTTCTCGGCTATCGAGCGTAAGGAAGAGGAAGTTTTTAGGGGTATGAGCGAGGCCCTTCTGAAGCGGCTCGAAGAGGAGGACAAGGGAGCAGGAAATGATAGAGCTTCGACGTCGGGTGTTAACAAAGATCAGGCCGATGCTGAGGACGTCGGGAAATCCTCTTGACCTAGTTCAGTGTTACTTTTTTATTTTTGCTTTGAAAATTAATATGTTGGTAGGAACTTTATGATTGTATGTTTTGTCCCCTTTTTAATGAATGACAATGTTTTTATTTTCCATTGTCATATTTATTTTGACTTCTGGATGCTGTCAGATTTGGGAGAAGGGGTAAGTCATTTAAAAGATTTCAGATAAGTTGTTAATCTTTTTTTCAAGTAATAACAAGATCTAAATAAAATATCCAAGATAGGGTGGAGTAAAAATTGGCTTTGACCCTCCAATGGCTTACTTATTTTCTTTTATTGTGAAATCTGACCAAGTCTGAGGACGTCGGCGCATTAGATTTTTGACGTGTATTTATTAAAGCCAAATCATTTCACGGATTTGGTATCGAATTTGATTTTTCCAAGTCGACTTTGGGACTTGGCATATGTGAAATCATGGTCCGACTATATTATTGATGTCGGTTATTTATCGTAAGCCCGCTAAATCAACTTTAGGATTTAGCTATGACGGGCACCAGCCTCCCCAAACCATCTTCAGGGTTTGGGAGTATTCGGTTGTATCGCGTCAGCTGAGTCAAACCAGCTTCAGGGTTGAAAAAGGTCAGCTTCGGCGATGAAGACTTATTTTCAAGAGTCCGATGGTCAAACAGTTTTTCGAGATTCGACAAGTATTTTTATTGACAGCAAAAGAAACTTTGTACAAGAGCTTTCATGAGCTTCCAAGGGGAGGAATATTTACATCGATTTTTCAAAACGATCCATCAGGACTAACACGGCTTCTTCATTGGAAATACTTCTTAAGAAAGATGGCACTCCAAGGATATTGAAGGAGAACACCGTTTGAGTCTTCAAGTCGGTAGGTACCGTTGGAAATTACGTGGATTATTTTGAAATGTCCTTCCCACATTGGTTGTAACGGACCGACGTTGGTCCCAGTTATTCTTTTGAGCACGAGATCTCCCACGACAAAAGGTCGTGGTTTGAACTTTGCATTGACATATTTCTCACTCTTTCTCTTGTAGGCAACATTCTTGACTTCGGCTCTCGTACGCAGCTCTTCGACCAAGTCGAGGTCGCTTTTCAAATTTTCTGGATTAGTTTCCTCAGAAAAATGTTCAATTCGGTAAGTGAGAGATTCAAGCTCAACTAGGACCACTGCTTCGGTACTATAAGTCATTGAGAACGGGGTCTCTCCAGTTGAACTTCGAGGTGTGGTGCGATATGCCCACAAGACGTGAGGTAGTTCCTCTGGCCATGATCCTTTTGCAGATTCGAGTCGGGTCTTAAGTCCATTTTTTATGATTTTGTTCACGGCTTCAATTTTTCCGTTGTCTTGAGGGTGATATGGCGACGAAAAAAAGTGTTTGATGTTGTATTTTTCGCAGAAAGTTTCAAATCGTTTGCCTTCAAATTGTCGGTCATTGTCGGTTATAATGGAATTCGGTATCCTGAAACGACAGACAATAGATTTCCATAGGAACTCGATCATTTTTTGTTCAGTGATGATGGCTAAAGGTTCGGCTTTCACCCATTTGGTGAAATATTCTACGGCCAATATTGCGAATTTGACACCTCTTTTTGCGGTCGGAAGTGGACCGATAAGATCGATTCCCCATTTCGAAAATGGCCATGGACTGTAGACTGACTTAAGAAACTCTGGATGTTGGTTGACTTTGGGGGCAAATACTGACACTTACGGAATCTATGTACCCATTCAACAGCATCAGATCGTAAAGTCGGCCAATAGTATCCTTGACGGAGTATCTTGTAAGACAATGCTTGCGCGCTGTGATGAGAGCCGCAAATACCTTCATGGACTTCCTCTAAGACACTTCAGACTTCATTTTCAGACAAACATTTAAGCAACGACACCAAATATCCCCGTTTATATAGAGTCCCATTATCGATGGTGAACCGAGCTGCACGAATGCGAAGCGCTCGCGCCTCTGTCGGGTCTTCAGGCAGGGCCCCTGTTTGCAGATAGTCTATTATCAGCCTCATCCATGTTTGAGGTGTGTGGGTGTCAGCTATCGAGACGTCGGTGACAGCCGTTGAAGATGTTGTTTGTTGAGCAACTTGGACGAATTCAACGTTGTTCAAGTCGGTAGAAGAGGCTAAGCGAGATAGAGCATCCGCTTTAATGTTTAATGTTCGAGGGATATGTTCCAATAACACTTTGAACTTCGACAAATTCTTTTTAACCATGTCCAAATAGGGGATTAACCGAGGTTCTTTGACTTTGAAATTTCCATCAACTTGGTTAACTAGCAGTTGAGAGTCTGAGAAAATATGGAGTGAGGAAACATTCATAGTTTCTGCGAATTGTAGTCCCGATTCAAGGCCTCATATTCAGCTTCGTTGTTAGTGATTGGGAATGTGAACGCAACCGAATAGCAGAATAGTTGTTTGTCGGGACTAACTAAGACATCCCTCCTCCAGCTCGTAGAGCAGTTGATGACCCATCAATGTATAGAGTCCATGTTGAATCTTCCACGGGTTCAATTGCGGGAGTGAATTTGGCTATGAAATCCGAAAGTACCTGGGCTTTAATTGTGGTCCTTGGTTTGTATTGAATATCGAACTGTCCAAGTTCGATGGCCCATTTGATCATCCGTCCCGAAGTGTCGTGTCGATGTAGGATTTGTCGCAATGGAAAAGATGTCAAGACGACGATAGAATGTTCCAAAAAGTAAGGTCGGAGTTTACGAGCTGCTGTGATCAAAGCAAAGGCTAACTTTTCCATATGCGGGTACCGGAGTTCGGCGTCATGCAGGGCCTTGCTTACGTAATATACAAAAAATTATTAAAGTCCATCTTGTCGTATTAGGACGGCACTAATAGCAATATCGCTGAATCCGAGATATAGATACAGGAGTTCATCAGGTGTAGGTTTCTGCAACGTCGGAGATCGTGATAACACTTCTTTGATATTTTGGAAAGCATTTTGGCATGCCTCGGTCCATTCAAATTGTTTTCTTTTCTTGATTGCATCAAAGAAGGGCTTATAATGATCAGTAGATTTCGAAATGAATCAGTTCAAGGCAGCCAGTCGTCCTGTCAAGGCCTGAACGCCTTTAACCGAAGTAGGTGGTGTCAAATCGAGGATGGCTTTGATCTTCATGGGGTTAGCTTCAATCCCTCTTTGGCTCACCATATATCCGAGAAATTTCCCTGATCTGACTCCAAAGGTATATTTTTTCAGATTAAGGACCATGGAGTATTCGCGGATGATATTAAAAACATCAGTGAGATGAGCAATATGATCGGTCGCCTGCCCTGACTTCACTAACATGTCATCGATGTAAACTTCCATGGTATCTCCAATGAGATTGGGAAACATTTTATTGACTAATTTCTGATGAGTCGCCCCGACATTCTTTAATCCAAAAGTCATCATTACATAGTAATAAAGGCCACGAGCTGAGTAGAACGAAGTATGTTCAGCATCATCCGGATGCATGGGAATTTGATTGTATCCGGAATAGGCATCCAGAAAGATTATTAGCTGATGGCCCGAAGTGGCGTCCATCATATAATCGATATGGGGGACAGGATAGCTATCTTTCGGGCAGGCTTTGTTAAGGTCTGAAAAATCGATGCATAGGCGCCAAAGACCGTTGCTCTTCTTGACCAAAACCGGGTTTTATATCCACGTCGGATACTTGGCTTCTTTAATGAATTTGTTATCGATAAGTTTATTTACTTCTTCCTCAACGGCCTTCTGACGGTCAGGTCCGAATTTCTGATGTTTTTGAATGACAGCCTTAACAGTCTTGTCGAGATTAAGGCGATGACAGGCTTTTTGTGGATCAATTCCTCTTATATCCTCGTGTTTCCAGGCGAACACGTCGGAATTTGATTGAAGGAACTGAATTAACTGGGAGCGTACTGGTTCTTGAAGATCGGCACCAATTCACAAAGACTTTTCACGTATTGGTCCGTCAACAAAAACAACTTCAACGTCCTCCACGGGTTCTTCTCGGACGTATTGACTTTTTTCTTTGAATTGTAACCTTGGGTCCAGGTCATCATGGTCTCGAACTATCTCTTTGCCGGGACGTTGCCCTCGGTCATCGGTACACTTTCTTCTCGTGGCTCCGATGTCATGGGGACATCAGTAACTGATGGAGGGTGGTGCATCGTGTCGATGATATGGGATATTATATACTAGATCGGTTCGCGGGGCTAACGGAGAAAATAGGCCGGTTCGTCAGATTACCTAAATAAGAACGGACCGAATGATATGGTCGAGCAGAACCAGACACCTGCAACGGAGGATAGAGAGCAGATAGCAGAGACTAACGAGATCAGAAGTGGTCGACTCGAGGAGTTGGTCGAAAGAGGATGGTCGGATAGTGCGTGGTCGTGCGGAAATGGTCGAATATTGGAGCGCACAAGGAAATCACCAGCACGTGAAGGGGAGGACACGCGGCGGGCTATGAGTGGTCAATAGCTACAACAAACTCTGACATTCTCTGACAAATGGGACGCGTTTCCTGACACCAAGGATAGTGGAGGCGTGCGGTTGTACAGATGAGCAGAGGATAGTTGGCCGAACTCGCCCTACTCGCGCGAGTAGAACAGGTAACTCGCCCTTATAAATAGGGGCGAGAATCCTCATTTTCGATACAATCTCTCATACTCTCATATATTTACTGATATACTTTCTCTCTCAAGATCTGACTTGAGCGTTGGAGGCTCTTCACCGGAAAACACCTCCGGTGTGGGAGTTTCGTGCAGGTTCCACGTTTAACCGGCGAGGAGAACGAGCTTAGGGCGATTTCCAATCGGTCGGGGTGCGAGACTTGTATTATTGGTGCCGTCTGTGGGACTTCTCGTTCCAAAAGTTGTGTTCTGAGCTCAGCTATGGCGGACGGAGTTCCTCGAGTGAATTTACA
>CACSLK010017224.1:1276440-1288921 GCA_902706635.1 Striga hermonthica | reverse complement strand
ACCTTCTGGCACTCGACTTTGTAACAGCTCGCGAATTGTTTTTCGCCAATCTTGGTTTTCATCGACCTCCATTGTCTCGCTCAGGACACTTCCTTCCAAGTGTAGTGTGGTGATATGGTTCCCCATTTTTCCTTCATTTGAGCTTGCGATTCTCGCGAGCCAGTCGGTCCGCTTATTATCTTCTCGAGGTACTTGCGCTAGCTCAAAACTGTCCAAACCTCGTACTAGGATCTGAATTTCTTCGACATACTTCGTCATCCGATCCTCTTTGATTTCGCAATTCCCCAATACTTTCCCCACTACTAGTTGTGAGTCAGAATGTGCCATTATTTCCGTCGCTCCGCCCGCGATTGCCAGTTGGATTCCCTTAATTAGGGCCTCGTATTCTGCTTCATTGTTGGATGCTTTAAACCCCATTCTGATGGCGAAGTCAAGCTGTTCGCCTTCGGGGGATACTAGGGTTACCCCTAGACCAGATCCCTTAGCTGACGAGGACCCGTCGACGTGCATTATCCATTTCTTGCTTTCTCCTTTGGTCCCTTCTTGGATAAAGTCGGCTAGAGCCTGGGCCTTTATAGCTCGTCGAGGTTCGTATTTGATAGAAAATTCGCTGAGTTCGACTGCCCATTTTACGAGTCGACCTGATACGGTAGGTCGACCCAATGTCTCACCGAGCTGGAAATTTGTTCTTACTATTATCACATGGTTCAGGAAATACGGCCTCAATTTTCTGGCTGTGAGTACCAACGTTAATGCGGCCTTCTCGACCTCGGAATATCTTGATTTTGCGCCCTGGAGCACTCGACTTGTATAATAGATCGGCTGTTGAGCCCCTTCAGCTTCTCGCAGCAACACAGAACTCAAAGAAAAGATTCCCACCGAGATATAGAGTACCAACTCGTCGCCCGGCTCTGGCTTTGTTAACAATGGTAGCTCGCTCAAAAACTCCTTTAGTTTTTCAAATGCCATCTAAGCCTCGTCACCCCACTGGAAAGCTTTTTTCTTGAGTAACTTGAAAAAAGGGAAGCTTCTTTCCGCCGCCCGGGCTATGAATCGACTTAGGCCTGCAATTCGACCTGTCAGGACTTGTACTTCTCTAACATTCTTTGGTGGGGTCATGTCGAGTATGACTTGCACTTTATCCTTATTCACTTCAATGCCTCTTTCAGTTACAATATAGCCCAGGAATCGCCCTGCCTTCACCCAAAAGGCACATTTACTCGGATTCAGCTTGATTCCAAATGTTCTTAGTATCGTAAATGCTTCCCTTAAGTCCTCTACATGCGAGATCGAGGACCTACTTTTCACCAAGATATCGTCCACGTAAACTTCCATATTTCGCCCGATCTGTGATTTGAACATTCGATCCATCAACCTTTGGTATGTTGCCCCTGCGTTCTTAAGTCCGAAAGGCATAACGACGTAACAATACGTCCCTTTGCTCGTCACGAAGCTAACTTTGCTTTGATCCTCAGGAGCCAAGGGAATTTGGTGGTACCCCTGGGACGCGTCCATTATGCTTAGCAATTGGCAGCCGACAGTAGAGTCGACCAGCTGGTCAATTCTCGGCAGGGGGTAGTGGTCCTTTGGGCAAGCTGAATTTATGTCGCGAAAGTCAATACACATACGCCACTTATTTAGTGCTTTCCTTACCATCACCGTGTTTGATATCCATTCTGGGAATTGAATTTCTTTGATATGTTGGGCTTTCAACAATTTGTCCACCTCGACTTCTATGGCTTTGTCGATTTCTGCGCCATGGTGTCTAAGCCGTTGCTTCACGGGCTTTTTCAGGGGGTCGACATTAAGCTTGTGCTCCATGACATCGGGATCGATTCCTGCTAGCTCTTCAGGGGAGAAAGCGAATATGTCCCTGAATTCTTTCAGCAGCCCGACCAATTGTCGACGTAACTCTTCTTCCAGTTCTCGCCCTATTTTCGTAGTCTGCTCCTCTTTCTCCCCGATTTCAATTTCTATTAATTCCCCATGTGGCTCAAGATCACTTTCCCTTCGTCTTTTTTCACTTGACACCGACTTTTTTCCTTCTTTCACCTCCGTTCGTTGGTTTGTCCTTACTTCAATCTGATAACAGGTTCTTGACAACCTCTGGTCGCCTCGGGCCTCCCCTACCTTATCTTCGACAGGGAACTTTAGCTTCATATGATAGGTTGACACTACTGCTTGGAATGCGTTGAGTGCTGGCCTTCCCAGAATTACATTATAAGCCGACTCGACGTCGACCACGACAAATCGCACCATTTTCACCTTCCTTAAGTCGCCTTCCCCGAGGACGACAGCGAGAGTGGTTTCCCCCAGGGGGCGACTTCCAAGCCATTAAATCCAAAAGGTGAAATGTGGAGAGGTGAGAGTTCAATGTCGAGTTCCATCCGTTTAAGGCAATCGAAAAAAATCACATTCACCGAGCTCCCTGTGTCGACAAAGATTCTCTGGACTTCGTAGCCCGATATCTGGGCTGTGATCATCAAGGCATCGTTATGAGGTCTCTCGACCGCTCCCATGTCTGCTGGTCCGAAATTCATCACTGGACCATCTTCCTCGACCTGTTGCACTTCGGTTTTTCCGTGATGCCCTCGAGCATATGCTTTCCTAGCCAGATTTGAATCGCTATCGGTTGGCCCTCCGAATATCATATGAATTATTCCTCTTTTTTGGGGAAGCTCCTCCTTATCGGGTGTTCTTGCCCTCTTGTGAGGGCTTTTGCTTCTCTCCCTTCACCGACTGGTTCGTTCTCGATCCTTATAAACGAACTCCTTCAGATGGCCTGCTTTGATTAGTCTCTCGATTTCATTCTTTAGGTGCCGACATTCATCGGTGTTATGGCCGTAGTCTTTGTGGAATCGACAATACAGGTTACTTTTAGGTTTTGTCGGCCCATCTTTTCTCGTCCGTGGCCACCTGACAACGTTATCTCGGATCTCTCTCTCTCCATAACCTCCAGTATCCTTGCATGCGAGGCCGACAGAGGGGTATATTGGGCTGTCCTCCACCCCCTTGATCGTCCTTCTCTTTCGTTCCTTGGGGATCCTTTCCTCTCAGTTGTCGCGACAAGCTTTTTATCCTTCTTCTCGTCTCGAGGCTCAGCTTTTGGCTTAGCTGCTTGCAGAAAGTCGGCTTCGGTTTCCTCGACATTCATGTATTTGGCGCACCTTCCCAATACTTCATCGAACGTCCTTCCGGGCCGCTTCGCTAGGGAATTTCTGCACAATCCCGGGAGTAGCCCTCGAGTGAGTCCTCCCGACTTGATATCCTCAGTGGCCGAGGGGACGTCGACACACGCCCGTGTGTACCTTGCCACGTAGTCCCTCAATGATTCTCCTTCCTTCTGCTGCATACCTATCAAAGTAAGGTACGACTTTTCTTGGGCTTTTACACTTGCGAATTGGTTTAGGAAACTCGAGCTAAATCCATCGAAATCCCTGACGGCCCCCGAGGGCAATTGATGAAACCAATCCTGCGCGGGCCCTCGCAGGGTCGTCAGGAATGCTCGACACTGAACTGGGTCGTTGTATCGGTGCAATACTGTCATGTTTTCGAAACTTATAAGATGTCGAGAGGGATCAGTCGACCCGTCATACCAGATATTAAGCTCTCTGAACCCTTGAGGCAAGTCGGCATCTAGAATATGTTGTGAAAAAGGGTGTCCCCTCGAGCTTCCCGTCTTCCTTCCTTCCACCCGAGCCTGCAAGTCTCGGACCTGCGCTAACAACTGTTCCAGCGTGTCGTTTCTGGCTTGTGGGTTAACGGTTCTGACAGAGGACTCCTCCTCATCCACCCTCATGTTCTGCCTTTCATGTGACTGTGCCTGTTGTTCGCGTTCAGGGGGTTGCTGCTCATTCTGAGGTTATTCGATCCTAGCTTGCTCGATTCGGGGTTGCTCCACCCTGGGTTGCTCGACTGGTGTTTGTTTGATTTGGGCGGCTACAGCTTCGGCAATCATCCTCTGCATCTCGCTTCGCGTTATGGTCAACATTTGCTCCTCGCCTTGGGGCAGCGGTCTCTGTCTTGGCTCGAGCGGTCCAGGCTGCTTTCCCAGACTTAGGAGCGTCTCGATTGACTCACGACCGTTGACTTCTCCGCTCGTGCTCCTCACGTGAGTGGTCTCCCCTTGAGTGAGCACTGGGATCTTGACTCCTGGTAGGGTGATAGGCGTTTCTTCCCCCGTATGCCCTCCTGATGGCGCGTGTGCCCCAAACGGTGGGAAACCGAACACTTGGAGTGGCGGTCTGGGGTTGGGAATCGGCGGGGGTCGCTTGTCAGTCCATGCCGCCCTGAAATATTCGTTTAAATTTTTCTGCGGTCCTTCCTTGTCGGCCATCGGAAACAGATCCAAACTAGGTGTAAAGCTCTTACTTCCTTCAAGAGCTCCCCACAGACGGCGCCAAATGATGGGTCTCTTCTCAGATCTGGAACGACCCAATGGGAAAACGTCCAGATCTGGGATGAGCCGGTGCGAATGAGCTTAGATCTGATGTGATGGCGTTCGAACCGTTGTTGAGCCGCAAGAACACCTGCAAGAACTCAACGCTGGAGGGGTTCCCGGCGTAGAGCCTCCGACGCTCAAGTCAGTATGTGAAAGAGATGAAGAGAGCTGCTCTGAGGGAGCAGCAGCCGTAATGGAGAAAGTATAGAATGAATGAGAGTTAGGGTTTTGGAGTTACCTCAGCTCCTTTATATAGAAATGGAACATTCACCTGAATTCCCAAAATGCCCCGGGCGACTTACTGGAAATGTCCAAACTACCCTGGTCGGTTCGCATTCCATCCATTTCCTAGTCAGCTTCTAGATCCTTCCTTATCCTTAGCTGCCCCTTCGGTATACTGAAGTGTATTAGAGCTATCGGGATTTATGGGCTTCCAACCTTTCTCAGTCGACTTGATCCAGTCGACTCGAGTCGACTGGGTCATATTCGATTGTTAGTAGATCCTCACGTGTTTGACTATATTTCAAGAGGAAATCCACTTTTGGTAGTCGACACGTGGAAGTCGACTGGGAGAGATGCCTGGATCCTTGACCAGAGATACCATAGTCTGCGGACAGGGTCGACTTTGTGCAAGTCGACTCGGCAACCTGTGAACCGCGATGGTTATTGAACCGTTACACGACAGTATGGCTATATCATGGACGCTGTCAGATTTGGGAGAAGGGGTAAGTCATATAAAAGATCTCAGATAAGTTGTTAATCTTCTTTTCAAGTAATAACAAGATCTAAATAAAATATCCAAGATAGGGTGGAGTAAAATTGGCTTTGACCCTCCAATGACTTACCTATTTTCTTTTATTGTAAAATCTGACCAAGTCTGAGGACGTCGGTGCATTAGATTTCTGACGTGTATTTATTAAAGCCAAATCATTTCACGGATTTGGTATCGCGTTTGATTTTTCCAAGTCGAATTTGGGACTTGGCATGTGTGAAATCATGGTCCGACTATATTATTGATGTCGGTTATTTATCGTAAGCCCGCTAAATCAACTTTAGGATTTAGCTATGACGGGCACCAGCCTCCCCAACCCATCTTCAGGGTTTGGGAGTATTCAGCTGTATCGTGTCAGTTGAGTCAAACCAGCTTCAGGGTTGAAAAAGGTCATCTTCGGCGATGAGGACTTATTTTCGAGAGTCCGATGGTCAAATAGTTTTTCGAGATTCGACAAGTATTTTTATTGACAGCAAAAGCAACTTTGTACAAGAGCTTTCATGAGCTTCCAAGGGGAGGAATATTTACATCAATTTTTCAAAACGATCCATCAGGACTAACACGACTTCTTCATTGGAAATACTTCTTAAGAAAGACGGCACTCCAAGGATATTGAAGGAGAACACCGTTTGAGTCTTCAAGTCGGTAGGTACCGTTGGAAATTACGCGGATTATTTTGAAATGTCCTTCCCACATTGGTTGTAATTGGTCCCAGTTATTCTTTTGAGCATGAGATCTCCCACGAAAAAAGGTCGTGGTTTGAACTTTGCATTAAAATATTTCTCATTCCGTCTCTTGTAGGCAGCATTCCTGACTTCGGCTCTCGTACGCAGCTCTTCGGCCAAGTCGAGGTCGCTTTTCAAATTTTCTGGATTAGTTTTCTCAGAAAAATGTTCAATTCGGTAAGTGGGAGATCCAAGCTCGATTGGGACCACTGCTTCGGTACCATAAGTCATTGAGAATGGGGTCTCTCCAGTTGAACTTCGAGGTGTGGTGCGATATGCCCATAAGACGTGAGGTAGTTCCTCTGGCCATGATCCTTTTGCGGATTCGAGTCGGGTCTTAAGTCCATTTTTTATGATTTTGTTCACGGTTTCAATTTGTCCATTGGCTTGAGGGTGATATGGCGACGAAAAAAAGTGTTTGATGTTGTATTCTTCGCAGAAAGTTTCAAATCATTTGCCTTCCAATTGTCGGCCATTGTCGGTTATAATGGAATTCGGTATCCCGAAACGACAGACAATAGATTTCCATAGGAACTCGATCATTTTTTGTTCAGTGATGGTGGCTAAAGGTTCGACTTTCACCCATTTGGTGAAATATTCTACGGCCAATGTTGCGAATTTGACACCTCTTTTTGCGGTCGGAAGTGGACCGATAAGATCGATTCCCCATTTCGAAAATGGCCATGGACTGTAGACTGACTTAAGAAACTCTGGATGTTGGTTGACTTTGGGGGCAAATATCTGACACTTACGGCATCTACGTACCCATTCAACAGCATCAGATCGTAAAGTCGGCCAATAGTATCCTTGACGGAGTATCTTGTAAGACAATGCTTGCGCGCTGTGATGAGAGCCGCAAATACCTACATGGACTTCCTCTAAGACACTTCAAGCTTCATTTTCAGACAAACATTTAAGCAACGGCACCGAATATCCCGTTTATATAGAGTCCCATTATCGATGGTGAACCGAGCTGCACGAATGCGAAGCGCTCGCGCCTCTGTCGGGTCTTCGGGCAGGGCCCTTGTTTGCAGATAGTCTATTATCAGCCTCATCCATGTTTGAGGTGTGTGGGTGTCAGCTATCGAGACGTCGGTGACAGCCGTTGACGATGTTGTTTGTTGAGCAACTTTGACGAATTCAACGTTGTTCAAGTCGGTAGAAGAGGCTAAGCGAGATAGAGCATCCGCTTTAATGTTTAATGTTCGAGGGATATGTTCCAGTAACACTTTGAACTTCAACAACTTCTTTTTAACCATGTCCAAATAGGGGATTAACCGAGGTTCTTTGACTTTGAAATTTCCATTAACTTGGTTAACTAGCAGTTGAGAGTCTGAGAAAATATGGAGTGAGGAAACATTCATAGTTTCTGCGAATTGTAGTCCCGATTGAAGGCCTCATATTCAGCTTCGTTGTTAGTGATTGGGAACGTGAACGAAACCGAATAGCAGAATAGTTGTTTGTCGGTACTAACTAAGACAATCCCTCCACCAGCTCGTAGAGCAGTTGATGACCCATCAATGTATAGAGTCCATGTTGAATCTTCAACGGGTTCAATTGCGGGAGTGAATTCGGCTATGAAATCCGAAAGTACATGGGCTTTAATTGCGGTCCTTGGTTTGTATTGAATATCAAACTGTCCAAGTTCGATGGCCCATTTGATCATCCGTCCCGAAGTGTCGTGTCGATGTAGGATTTGTCGCAATGGATAAGATGTCAGAACGATGATAGAATGTTCCAAAAAGTAAGGTCGGAGTTTACGAGCTGTTGTGATCAAAGCAAAGGCTAACTTTTCCATATGCGGGCACCGGAGTTCGGCGTCATGCAGGGCCTTGCTTACGTAATATACAAGAAATTGTTGAATTCCATCTTGTCGTATTAGGACGGCACTAATAGCAATATCGCTGAATCCGAGATATAGATACAGAAGTTCATCAGGGGTAGGTTTCTGCAACGTCGGAGATCGTGATAACACCTCTTTGATATTTTGGAAAGCATTTTGGCACGCCTCGGTCCATTCAAATTGTTTTCTTTTCTTGATTGCATCAAAGAAGGGCTTATAATGATCAGTAGATTTTGAAATGAATCGGTTCAAGGCAGCCAGTCGTCCTGTCAAGGCCTGAACGCCTTTAACCGAAGTAGGTGGTGTCAAATCGAGGATGGCTTTGATCTTGGTGGGGTTAGCTTCAATCCCTCTTTGGCTCACCATATATCCGAGAAATTTCCCTGATCTGACTCCGAAGGTATATTTTTTCAGATTAAGGACCATGGAGTATTCGCGGAAGATAGACATCGGTGAGATGAGCAATATGATCGGTCGTCTGCCCTGACTTCACTAACATGTCATCGATGTAAACTTCCATGGTATGTCCAATGAGATTGGGAAACATCTTATTGACTAATTTTTGATGAGTGGCCCCGACATTCTTTAATCCAAAAGTCATCATTACATAGCAATAAAGGCCACGAGCTGAGTAGAACGAAGTATGTTCAGCATCATCCGGATGCATGGGAATTTGATTGTATCCAGAATAGGCGTCTAGAAAGATTATTAGCTGATGGCCCGAAGTGGCGTCCACCATATAATCGATATGGGGGACATGATAGCTATCTTTCGGGCAGGCTTTGTTAAGGTCTGAAAAATCGATGCATAGGCACCAAAGACCGTTGCTCTTCTTGACCAAAACCGAGTTTGATATCCACGTCGGATACTTGGCTTCTTTAATGAATTTGTTATCGATAAGTTTATTTACTTCTTCCTCAACGGCCTTCTGATGGTCAGGTCCGAATTTCTGATGTTTCTGAATGACAGGCTTAACAGTCTTGTCGAGATTAAGGCGATGACTGGCTTTTTGTGGATCAATTCCTCTTATATCCTCGTGTTTCCAGGCGAACACGTCGGAATTTGATTGAAGGAACTGAATTAACTGGGAGCGTACTGGTTCTTGAAGATCGGGACCAATTCACAAAGACTTTTCACGTATTGGTTCGTCAACAAAAAGAACTTCAACATCCTCCACGGGTTCTGCTCGGACGTAATGACTTTTTTCTTTGAATTGTAACCTTGGGTCCAGGTCATCATGGTCTTAAACTATCTCTTTGCCGGGACGTTGCCCTCGGTCATCGGTACATCTTTCTTCTCGTGGCTCCGATGTCATGGGGACATCGGCAACTGATGGAGGGTGGTGCATCGTGTCGGTTCGAAGTGAAGGAGAATCCTGATTAATCACTCGGTCAAGTTGGTGGTGTTTACCGGGATCAGTCATGGAAATACCATGTGGGGCTGAAATGAAGGCTAAATTACGTGCTTCTCATTGATCTCCATAATGAGTTCCTTCTCCTTCCACCGTAGGAAATTTCAAAGCATAATGAAAAATAGAAACTGCAGCTCGAAGCTTATAAAGAGCAGTATGACTACTATGGCGTTATATTCATTGTGGATATCCATAACCTTGAACGTCTCCATGATAATTTTTTTATTTTGACCCGTAACTGCCGAGTCGGATTGGGAGTTGTATTTTGCCGACGGGACAAGAAATGCTTCCGTTGAAGGCTTGGACTTGGTCATTACAGTGTCGAATATCGGTTGGGTCCAAACCCAGCTTCTTGAATGTTCGCAGCATGAGAATGCTCGAATAGGCCCCGGTATCGATCATGATTCGGTGAACTAAAATCCCCCCTATTGGAGCAGTGATAATAAGAGCATCTGAGTGGGGATGCGCAGCGAAATTAGCATCTTCAATATTAAAAGTGATGGTACAATTCCGAGCGTTAATCGTATCTCCAAGGTCAACATTCAACACGTGTTTTCCGGCATTCTGAGCTTCTCGAGCATAAGCTTTAGCTTGCCGTCGGGAAGTATCGAGTTGTTTTGTGTTGGTATTTACTCGAGGTATACAATTATGATGGGAAGACTCCAATGACATATCCTCTCTTGTTCTCGGTTTCAACAGTCCTAGAAGATAATGTGAATATTTCTTTTTCATTTACCCTCGCCCTTTTCACAATTCCTCGGTTTTCGTCGTCTTCATCATCTGACATGTCTGTAGGTCTTCCCCTTCTTCGGACATCCAAATTTCTAAACTTTTGAAGTTGTGGTTTTCCGATCAAGCGAAGAAGGGCTGATAACATGCCAAGGCACTCGTCGGTATTGCGTCCCGGGGACTTGTGATAGGCGCAATAATGGCTTTTGTCAAGTTTTTCTTCTGGAGTTCGAACAGGTTTGGGATCGGGAATGATTCCCTTTCCCTTTAATTCTTCAAATATGGTTGCTGCTCCTGCAAAATACACAGCTTGGTAACTTGTTCTTACATTCTCGGCATATCGATGTCGTATTGCCCGCGAATCTGAAGCGTTGGCATTGCTCTTTGAATAATTTTGAAGTTGAGCATTGCCAAAATTCTTTTTGTTCTTCGTCTTGTCATCCGACTCCGCTTTGTCACCCTTTGTGGAAAAATCAAAGTTGGGGACCGACATGGATTCTTCGACAATGATGAATTGTTGAGCTCGCATGAGAAACTCCTGAAAAGTGCTTGGCTTGTTTTGGAAAAGGGTCCATCGAAACACAGAATTTGGTTTAATCCCGATTATTGCCGTCACCAGTAAAGTTCCGGGGTGACAAGGTTCCATATCCTGGATACGTTCATTGAACTGGGAAACATAATCTTTGACGCTCTCGTCATCCTTTTGCACTATGTTGGTAATAGATTCTTTGGAAATAAGACAAATTTGCGCGCCGATAAAGTGTGGCCGAAAGGCTGTCCTCAGCTGTTGCCATTTCCAAATGGAGTGAGGTGGCAAAGTGTAGTACCACTTTTGAGCGCGTGGCCCCAAAGTAAGAGAAAACATACGACAGCGTAGCGCGTCGGACGCGCCGTGCAAGTCCATCCAAGAGGTGTAATGACCCAGATGTGCATCCAGATCCGGCGTCCCGTCGTACATGCCAATCTGGGGAATCTTAACCTTAGCGGACAAGACTTCCGCAGTTAATTCAGGCGCCAAAGGCGAGTCAGTCTCAATAAGCACATTCGTCAAAGCTGGAACATATCGTGTCGATTCTTCTTGTGACCTGTGTCTAGTCTCCAGTTCGGCAAGTCTTTTTCGCAAAGCTTCTATCTCTTCAGAATTTTGTCGCGACATACGATTTCGCTCAATTTGTCGGCGCAAGTCCTCACGATCAGCTTGTGGAGGAGATGTAGGCCTGGGAGGTATAGCAGTTCTGTGATGATGAGTGGAATGACTTTCAGCAGTCATTTCTTGATTCTGAGCAACACCAGCTTCATGGTTACTAGGTGCATGGTTGGTCGCTGGTCGATTCTGCTCCTCTTGATGTCGAGATTCACGATGAGGCAAGGACGTCGCATGTGATACTGTCACATGAGTTATTTGATTTTGTATTAGAGGATTTGGGTGCGGCGCTACAGTTATGGGATGAGTCGTAACCGTTGGACCTGGTAGCGCTCGCGCCATTACAAATGTAAGACCCTGTATAAAATCTGGATTCTGAAAAAAGGCGGCAAGATCTGGCATAACAGGCGTTCGCGTTGTGTGCCCAGAAGAGTGATTAACGTTTTGATTGTGCCCAGTTTGCGACGCGTGGTCTCGTCCAGATTGAGACATCATGAACAACGATAAGCGTTGTGTTGAGCAATTTTTAAGCTTATGGTGGTCGTTAAGGTGGAGATTAACCTAAAAAACGAATATGAGGCCCTCCTTCTAGCGCCAAACTATTGTTAAACGAATTTTAACAATGATATTAAACTGATTAACGATGCTATTCAAAGAAAAATGACATTGGTTTGGTGCTCAGGTGTCATCAATTTTATTGATAAGTGTTGTCGTACGATTCTTGACAACGAGATAACAAGAGATTTAGGTGATAATTGTTAGCGGTTTGAACGTAAAGCATGTAAGAACAACTCAACAATGGCCCCGGTCCGAGGTGGACCGAGGTGAAAAGCTTTTATGGGCTATTGCGTGTTGCATATTGATGAGTTCGGGATCCCCCGTACAAGTGTCATAGGTTAGCTATTTATAGTAACTTTTTATGTACATATCGGGATATGTGCATTTTTTTTTTCATAAAGTTACTTTTTAGTGGGCGGCGACATCTGTGGACCCCACTTTAATGATGTCAAATCTCGTAAGTCGCGATAGGAGTGCGTGGGCGCCTTGTCACCTGCTTTAAGAGGTGAGACCTCGGTTCGTTCTTGCCTCGGTTTGATGTGACTTCGGTAGGTATAGGTTACTTCGGTCTTCGGTAGCTCGGACCGGTTCATTACGCGGACTAGCACGGCTTTGGATCACGCCGGTTTGATGGCTAATTTCTCTTAATATGATGCTTAAGACTCCTTAACGATGCTTTGCCGAGTTGGATGATAACAGAGAGGCCCCCAATATCGGTGATCATACAGGGTGATGGTCGTCGATGTTGTAAAAGATGAGTTGAGATCCGACTCGGTTAGTCTGTGCGGGAAACTTGTTCGTGTTAAAATGCTCGTGATAGGAAAATTACCGAGGTGAATCGTTTTTACCGAAGTGGGT
>CACSLK010017224.1:1264458-1276207 GCA_902706635.1 Striga hermonthica | reverse complement strand
ATATGTTGCAATGAAAAATATGTTTTCCATCAAAAAAGTATGTGTTTTTTTTTTTTTATTTTAATTTTACACATAAAAGTATATATAGTTTAAATAACATATTATAACAGATTACTTATATCCATATACAATAAAATCTTCTAAATATATTTAACATATACTTAACATATACTCCATATACACGCAACATATACAAAATGAAAACTATCTATCAACAAATCAAGCACATCAAGTTTTCGACAATAAATCTTTCATTATAATGAACATATACTGAACATATACTCTATATATACACAACATATACCCGCAACATGTACAAAATGAAAACTATCCATCAACGAATCAAGCACATCAAGTGTTCGACAATTATCCTCTGAAAAGTTTTTTATCCAAACTTCAATCATGGCCTTGGATTTATCTCAAACAAAAAGACGATGTTTGCAAACACTTTCTGCTTTTGTATTTGTCTGCATTGTTTTCATTTTTTTGTTTGCGAATACACTACCTCAAGAATCAAATCTAAGTAGAGTACCGCCTCGTCGATCGTGTTCTTCATCTTCCCCGTTACTAAATCATCGCCGTCGGCGCCAACAGATTCTCTACGGCAATCACCTCACTTTCTATATAAGAACAAAGCTTCAGCTAATTGTCTGCAGAGTCCGAAACCCTACCCCATATCGTCACTTCCAAGAATTAAAGAGAAAGAAAAGAAAAAGAAAAAAATAAAGTCGTTAGAACAAAACAATTGTATTCTCCGCCTCGCCCTTCGGTCCATGTTTAGTAAGTAGCGCGCGCGTGTTTTGTGTGAAGAAGAGAGAGATAGAGCGAAGAGAAAGAGAGGGGGGAGATGAGAGAGACGTAATTGATGGGAAGTTACCATATAAATAAAAATGAGAATTTACCATGTAAATAGAAAATCAACTTTTTAGGCATATATGTAAATACGATTTTGTTATTAAGCCAACAGTTGGCTCCATAGCGGAACCGACTTTCTATACACAACGAGTAAATCATATCATATCAATAAAATTATTAGTGTTATTTAAGTAATCAGAAAATATGGTATGATTTACTTGTTGTATATAGAAGATTGACTCCGCTATGGAACCAATTGTTGGCTTCATAGCAAAATCATATGTAAATAAATATAACAAATTTCATTAATTTGTAAATAATTATAATCTATCTACTATATAATTAGACAACACATTTATTATAAATAGAAATTTTTTTGTGGGTCCCATTATATATATACTATAAATGGAAAGTTTCTCCCTACGCGCCACGTGTAAAAAAAATGTATTTCTATTAGTAAGTTGTATGTAGCGCCCCGTTTTCAGCTAAATTATAGCGTTGCATCAATCGACTATTTTAAATCTCATATGTGCCTTGTATATTAAGTTTTTATTTGTTCTTAACTGTAAGTTATTTGTTCAATTGATTATGTGATTATGTGAATAAGTTGCCTAATTGAATTATGTGATTATGTGAATTATTTACCTAATTGAATTACTGATTATGTGAAATATTTTTTTAAGTAAATTATACGATTATATGAATTATTTGCCTAAGTGATTATATGAATATGTGCATAAGTAATTTTTGATTATGTGCCTATTTGAATAATTGATTAATGTGCTTTTGTGTTTAATTTGTGCCTAAATTTCTCTAAGTGTCTATTTTATGGTAAGTGGGCAAGAAGCATTTTTGTATTTGTATTTAATTGTCTTAGTATATATGTTTGTTATGTTATTTTGGCCCTAGTGTTTATACTTCAGAGCCCAAACACCTTTAGTTTCAATCGAAGTACCAACCATTTTCGGCCAAGCTCCACCAGCACTCCTTATCGCAGCAGCTCCCTCACGAAGTTAGTCGCCAGCAGCCTTGAATCCCTAACAGAACCCTCCCATTCTCGGCCATTATCAGACCTCACGACGCACCCATCAACCCTATTTCATCCTTTATATAAGAACCGCACCTAAATTCGACCATCTCCAACTTTTACCCCATTTACTAATACAGAAAGCTCCATCAGGAATTCCTTTCGGCCGTCAGACTTTCGGCGGCGAGCTACCAGTTGCCGTCGGCTGAGTGCTGGCCTTAGTCTCGGCCAAGCAGAACGACCCCAGCTCCAATTTAGCGGAAATCGCATCGTCCGACCTTAAGCAACAAGACGCGACCTTAAGCCCCAATTTTTCCAGCAAGATGACGAAAGGGGACCAAGAATTTCCTCCGGCGAGGTGATTTGAGCGCACACCAGCGCATTAATTCCTGTCGAGGAGGCCCGACCTGTTTCCGGCAAAGATAAACAACTGGCGATCGCGAGCCTCAAACTCTAGTGCGACCGATCCTCGATCTTTTCGAGCTCTGACCTCCGGCCATCCGACGACCTTGGTTAGCAGTTTCCAGTGAGTACTAAAGCAACAACCTTCCCTCAGAATTGAAGGAAGGCGAGCGCCAGCTGTCGGAGTGCCGGGCAGCAACAACCCGAGCCGAGAACCGACCAAACCGAGCCCTGCCCCACCCCTTTCTTAAGCCGAGAAAGGTAATATTTGAGCTGAGGCTCTTAGCCTTCTCTTGACTGGAAGTTTGTAAATTTTGGCTGCCTAGTTTCAGTTATGATTAAGAGCTTAGAAACATGTTAGAAGTTCTAAAGTTTAAGAATGAAAATTCATGTTGGTGCTTTGATATGTTTGAGCTTGTGGAGCCTTGATTGTGTATATTATTTGCTGCGTTTTGAGGGCACTTCAGAGGTTAAATTGTTCAGCTATGATACCTAATTGAATGCGCTAAGACTCGGCTAAACTGTGAGGAGAAAAGAGATATGTTATGCTCTGTTGTGTGTGAGAGTGTTGGTGAGAATAATTGTTGCAATTCAAGTTTAAGGTGTTTTGCTGTTAAATACTTGATTGTTTGATTTGGTAGAATTCTGTACACATAAGATGTTGCAGGCTATGTCAAACCTTGGGATTTTAGGGTGGTCATGCGTGTTTGCTTATGTGAATTATGTAGAATGATCACTCATGTTGCTGAGGAAATGGTGGATCATAATGAATTCATGAACATCATACTTTGGATATTTACTACATAGTGGTAAATCACTTTATAATATGGTGAATCTTTTGATATGGTGATACATGTTTGGTCTTGTTTCAAATGTGATTTGTAAGGATTTACCTGGAGGCTTGAGATAAAAGTAAATAAGCTGGGTAATTATTAGTGAGTAAGCATTTAAGAGCTAGTAGAAGAGTTTAAAATATTTATGTTTTGTTTTTAATTTTCTTGAATGCCTTAATTGTTTTGGTGTTAATTGCCGAATTGTCTTTGCTTGACCTTACTTGTCCTTGTCTGTCTTACGTGCTTTTTTGTCACCGCCTTTAGTAATAAGATGAAAATATTTAAAACGTAGATTTCGAGGAGTCGAATCTTGAGAGTTGTTCCGATTGACGTCAGCTACTCTTCATCTGCACGTTTTCCTCACTTCATCAGTTATCAGGTGGGGGTTCTATAATATGCATGTGATTGTGGGCCGGTGGGCCTAATGTGTGATGTGAACTTTTACCATGGCGGCTTGAAATAAGAGTCACTAGTCCGGGTAATTATCAGTTAAGTTATCTACTAGCGGGACTGGGTAATGCCAATGGCACTAGTAGAGTTATTTATTAGCAGGATCGGTTGATGCCGAATGCACTAGTAAGTAACCATACCGACGTTCATGAACATAGGTTGACGGCGTATAATAGCTAATTAGTCGCGTAAATTATGGAGGCTTGAAATAAGAGTCACTAGTCCGAATTTACCTGGAGGCTTGTAGTTAGTGGTAAGACAATAAGCTTTACATGTTTATATAATTATTATCCTATCTATGTTTGTGTTGAATCGATGCATAGTATGAATTTTACCACTGAGTCGAGAGACGGTGCTCACCCCTTTGTTTTTCAGGTTGATCGAGCTGGCGGCGAACACGGGAGGACGGGCGTGGTCGTCTTTAATTATGTTTATATTTTCAATAAACTCTATTGAAATTTATATTCAAACTTCAAACGTTTATATTACGGATTGATTAATTGAAACGTGTTTATTTTGAAACATTTATTTATGTTTTGAATGTCTTGATAGAATTATAAGTTTTTGAGTAATGTCCGTTTAGTGTAATTTAGGAAATGAGATAGATTAAGTAATGCCCGTTATATAAATTTTTAAGATGATTAAAAAAAAAAAATCTATTTTTAGAAAAATATTCAGTATTTTATCTTTTAAATAACGGGGCGTTACATTGTAAAAGTGTGATCCAAATGTATTTCTATTTTATGGACGACGGTTGCAAAGGTGAAGTGTGTTTCTAATTTTATTTGTTCGTGATATTTTTAAACTAATTTTATATATTTTGATAGTGTAAAATGAACTGCAATGACTCCGTTATAATGTATATTATAAATGTTAGGTTAAATTCAAATTCTTCCTAAAAAATGTGATACAGACATAAAAATTCTATTGTATCTATACCATTAACAAATAAATGTATAATTAATATAAAGAAATAACTTTTTTATATGGGCATGTGAAGTTTATTTTTTCTTTCTTCAATATGTTTTTTTTTCTTTTTAATTTATATATTTTTTTTAATGAAATTAATCGAAAATTTTATATCTAGCCTTCCATGTGTTAAATTCATTTTTTTTCTATAAAAAGTGTAAAATTTTAAATATTTAAGAACTATGTATCCAACAAAAATAATCTAAATTAATTATTTAAAAACATTTAGAGATACTCTATTAGCAGTTATTACAACCAAAATATTTATTGTATGTAAAAAATAATAATTTATCAACTTTCAATATGGGCATTCGCCGCATTCCATATGATTGAATAAAAATTATGGCCTTCCCTATGAACCCATTTTTTTAGTAGAGTTGGCAGTATGAATTAATTAATTTACAGTAAACTAATTTAATATTTATCCTTAATTAATTTATATATTGTATACGGGCTTGCAGTATGAATTAATTAATTTACATCAATTAATTTAATTTTTGTCATGAGATGTTTTATTGGGCGATAAGATATGTAGCATTTTGACTAATTTGTTACATGAATAAAATAGCTCAATCAAGATTTCTTAGTACTTATCCCTTAATCTATTTGATTATATAAATAAGATAGATTGTTTAGTGAGCAAAAAAAGTCAGTTATTCAGTTGCATGAATTCATTAATTGTATTTCATTAAATTACCAGAATTATTTTTGTGTAAAAAAAAATTACTAGAAAATTTTGTAACAGAGTAATGACCTGTTACTTTAGTGTTCTGTACAACCACTACTTTCATAATACGATGCTATCAATCTCAGACTACCCAATTATTATAAAATATAAATAGACTATATATGATTAATTAATTTCAAAGCAATTCCGCAATACATATTATGATACATATACTCAAAATCTTTTGGCATTCAATCAATCTTCGCATTACTGTCAACATTAAACAAAGTGGTCAAAGTTTATCTTATTTTACATGACTTTGAGGTTACCTTTTTTTACATGACACAGTTTTTATAATATCTACAAACTTACGTTTTTTAGTACAAAATTCATAATTGAAGTGGAAAACATTCAGAAGTTGAATATATAGAAGAAAAAAGACGGTAAAAATTACTATATTTGAATATATAATTTTTGTCTGTGCTTTTTACTTATTTAAAGAAACAATTTTTTTTTTTTTAGCACAAGAAATTCTTTCTTTCTAATTGCAAAAAAAAAAATCTTTCTTTCTTAATTTCACTGTATTAGTTTATGTTTGGTATTTTGGTATATGACACAATTTTTTGTTGTTTTGGATTATATTAATTTAATATGATTGTTCAAATTCTATTTTCACTTAGTTGTATTATATTTCATGGTTAGTTTTATGTTGATGATGTATTATTATCAACATGAAAAATATTAAAATTATTAATGTGATGATACAAACAATAAACTTTTACGAACAAAAAGAACATGAATATAGAAGTATTGAATAATTTATAATTTTGTATCTGTACGATTATACTTTGTTTATTGACATCAATTTCTTTTAGTATGTCCCGTGCATTTGCGCGGGCAACAATACTAGTGGTGATATAATTATGTAATATTTTCATATTGTTAAGTGAAACTGTGAAAGAGGTAATTTCCTCAATACAAATAGTTCTATTTGTTACCCAGCCCAAATATAAATGGGCGCAGGTCGAAAGTGCATACGACGTCGTGGGGTTTCATTTCTACAGGAGTTTTAGGGGGTGATTGTTTACCATTTGTACAGTAATTTTTTTTACTCAATTTCAAATTTAACTCAACTTTAACTCAACTACACTATCTCCAACATTATTATATAACTAAACTAGTTTGCTTCCGACTGTGCACGCACAGTCGACTCAAATTTAGTCGATAATCAAGTTAAATTTGACTGTCAGTTAAACGTAATTTAAATTTGACTGTCAGTCGTACGCATTACCAAACCAAGTTCAATCTATTATTTCTTCGTTATCATATATTAAAGACCAAGTTCAATCTCTTATTTGTTTTTTATCATATATTTTAATTTTAACACACATGATTTAAAATAATCAGTTAAATTTATAATTTGTTTTTCTATTATTATTAAAATTAAGACGAATTAACAAAATTAGAAAAATATTTTAAAACATAAATCTTGAAAAAATTGTCTGAATATGCTTGAAAATCTTGCACAATTTAAATCAATAACAACAAAACATTCCATCATTCTACGATAGAGAAGAACAGACTAACTACGAAAAAAAAAAAAAAAAAAAAAAAAAAAAAAAAAAAAACAGATTTTATAATAAGTTGATGAGTCAATATCTCATGTTTGAAAATACAATATTGGAAAAATAAAATGAAGACTCTACACCATCCTAAATTTAAATGAAGATGCTACCAAAACTACAACTATTAAGGTAATAGGAAGTGCGTTATGAGTTCATCAAAGTATTTCCGTTAATCATGTTATCCAAGTTATCCAACCATGAAGGTAAAAAACAATCACATAAATAAATTATGGATAAACTACACGCATTCAATTTAACAGTCCCGCTCACCTGCCCACCGTGGGCAGTGCCTACTTTTTTGTCTTATATGAAAAACGTATTCTGAGAATACGTTTTCAATTAAATTTAATTGAAAACGTATTCTCAGAATACGTTTTTCATATAAGACAAAAAAATGGACACTGCCCACGGTGGGCAGGTGAGCAGTTTCATTCAATTTAATATTCTAATCATCACACTACATCTGTTTACAAACATGGATTTTTAGGACTGGACAATACCAAAGTAATTCAAAAGCCATAATCACAACCATAGACTTCTATTACAACATGAAGCATGACACAAGATACAATCAAAACAATCTGAAGACAAAATCCACTACGAAAAGTCACATACCGTGTTAACCTATCATGGACTAAATAGAAACACATTACATTAACGGACACCTAAGAATATTCAATCATAAAATGTTGCACCCAACAACACAAAGGCGTGAAGCATTACAATTTGATATCAATATCTCCTAACCGTATTTTGTAAGTATATATTAAGAAGAATTTAAACTATCACATATGCTTTTGAATAATGTTATTCCAGTGATCTACCGTACTCCCACTTGTCTCCTCCCTCACTTTCTTCATGTTCTTCCTCATTTTCCTGACCATCACCATTAACAATTTTTCTTCTTTGCTTTCATCCTTCAATAGTTTTCCCTTCTATACTCAAACAATTCTTCAGATTTGACCTGTAAAAATACAACAATCTATTATTTAATAATAGGATCCAAGCAATAAGTTTTTTTGGTAATGATAGCCCTACCATCTACTCTCGCTGCATTTCACCTTCTCAAACTGACCACGTTGATATAAAAACTGACCAACTACTTTGATGTCCTCGATCCTTCTTCGGAGTTGTGGCTAGATGTGAGAATTCATTTTTCCAAAAGAAAAAAAATTGGATAATATGTGGTAAATAAACTTTTATATTTGTTCAAAAATGGTGTATTGAACTTGACAACAAACCAAATGACTTGTGCTTACAAAAATACAACATCCTCCGAAGCTTACCAAAAAGATTAACACAATACAAATGCATAGATGGTGAGATGCTGGTATTAGTAATTTAATGTGCATTGCCAAATTTTTAAACGACAACAATATATGAAAAAACTTAACAACATAAACGGACATTAAAAATTAGGAAATTGCATCACTATATGCTCGAGTCTGATAACATTGTTATCCCGAAGCAGCTTAAGCACATGTACTATCAATATAAATCTACCTGCATATAGTTGATTTAATACGCATTATTTTCATGTGTTTCCATTCTTCGTCATTGTTATCTTTCTGTGTCAATCGAATAAAATTGAAATTATGAAACATGGACATTGAGAAAACACAAGTGGAGCACATAGACTACCTCGTGAAGAAGACGTCGAGCCTCAAGGTCCTACCTCTGTGGTTGATCGGAGCAATCCACATTTTGGATTTCTGGTTGCTGGATACTGGGGTGGCGAAATTGGGACTTCTTGAAGTGTCGGTTATCGTTGCTGATCCACCGTGAGTTCGGCCACTGCTCGGGCTGCCATGTCACTTACTGAGAAACTGATGGATTTTTGGTCAGTCTTTTTGTATTGTTTGAATAACAGAGAAATTGAAGAATCATATGAATTGTGAAATTGTGTGTGCTTTGTGCGAAAAAAAAAAAATGCAAAGAATAGAAAAGCATAAAAAATAAAGTCCCAACATAGACATCATCCTTATGCTTTAGATTCCAAAAAATGAGTCATTAAATTAAATCTAAAAAATCTAACCAATTCTGGTCCTAAGCTCGCCATTTTTCATCCACCCACCAAAATTAAAAGCATGTATTTATCGTGAAGTACATTACAAATGCTCTCCATGCCTCAGAGTAATAAGTTCAACTTTTAAACTATTACCATGACGATAATTCAACAATATGCCAATCACCAAACCAAACAAAAATTTTACAAAAACTTAAAGTAGGGGAGGAGATGAGAAAAATAGCATCCATCTATAAAAGCATCTCTTAAATCTCTACATTCTTTTGATGTCAATTTTTTATGTTCTATTATCCATCACTGTACAAGCTTTGTAAGATACATTGAAAGTATCCATCACTGTACAAGCTTTGTAAGATACATTGGATGTAAGATACTATATATATATAACAAAGAGGACCGGTATTCAACTTAATGTGGGATGAAAACTAAGTTTGCCACCCATTAGGACAAGACAAAATTATTTGATTAGAAAAAATGGGAAAGATTAAAGTACAATGTGATAAATAACAAAGAATCTTTCGCTTCATATCCATTTCCAGTGGCCATATATCAATGCAAACCAATATGTGGAACACCCTTATCCTCAACCAACAGAATATAGTAATTCAAACAAGCATTTTATATACAAAAATCTTAGTCATGATTCTTAAAAGCTGAAACACTGAACATAAAACAGAAAAACCGTACGAATCACCAAAGAACAATTGTTAATCAATAAAGGACTTGAAGCAAACAAAAAATATATCTGATTCAACTTTAATCCAAATTAACTTAGAAACATTTTATTCTTTGAAAAAGGAATTCTTTTCTATTTAACGGAAACCATGCAGTAATATCTCAGATGAGGAGGAATAGAGCTCATCCAAAAATATCCATTAATATTTTACAGAAATTGCTACCTTTCCGACAACACTATCAGTCCAAATGTAGGAAAAGATTATATAAGATACATGAAAAATATATATACATATAGCATGAGAACTTTATGTTTCAACCATAATACACACTCCGCATCAAATCCCATATAAGTGTACATTTTTCTTGTGGTCTGTTCGCACATCCTAGATGGATTATTTTGGCAGATGATTATATCAATTGAATTTTGAAGTTAAAACAAAAAGTTCCAAATCAGGAAGGGCATCACCCCTACCTTTCCCAATAAACTAAAATAAAACCACGGAAAAAACAATAATGAGGTTAGCTCAAGTTAATAAAGAGGATTGGATATTACCTGCATTGTCTGAGTTGAGGTAAATTGTCGAAGAATTAATGGGTTTTGCTTCAGTTCTCTTAATTGAGGATTCATATCAAGCATGTCGTGAAGCTGAGAATCAATGCCCAGAATGTACAATATAAATTTCACTTCATCATAACTTGAAGTCAAATGAAAAAATAATTAACCAAAGGCCCAAAATAAAATTTGTACTTGTTCCATGTACTGAGGATTGGAAACCTGGCTATGTGTGATCTGCGTCAGAGTTGGATTTTGCAACAACAGACTGAGTGCAGCAGGATTAGTCATGCCTGTACGATCCTACTCCGAGACACCAATGCCTCTCAATCCAGCAATTGAAGGCGGTCTTCCATCGCTAGTCTTTTTAGTTCTTCTATTATTATTTGTTTGAGGAGCTCCTACAACATTACAATCAGGAGCACAAACTATCCATCAAAAGAATATCCAGAGAAGAAGATAATTAAGTACATCGATAGAGTAGAGGACAAAATGTGATATTTAAATAAATCTCATCCCAACTTTGTCAAACTTAGTGGACATGGATTTGAAAAAAAAAAGTTGGCATTTGTCTTTGATCTTAATCCAAGAACAACAGTACACGAACTCACAACTTCATGTAGCATACAATATGCATGGTTAAATTACTAATGCAAGATGACCATAAGCAATTAAGAGGTGCATGTTTTCAACAACATTAGATTGCGTCAGAAAGAAGAAAATTGCATAGATAGGTTGTGCGACTCTAGCAAAAGCCACCCAAGACCCTAAGCTATGGTGAACCGAAGTGAAACAACTCTTTGTGGTCAATCTGCTTTTTAGCTGTGTAATTTTAACACCCTAGAACACTAACTGAATCTATCACATGTAAAAATGAAAAGGAGTACAAGAGAAAACAAGCGCAGAAACTAACACAAAGAAACATAGGATACCAAGTGAGACTTTAAATCATAGGCCACACATAAAACACCTCACGTGTTTTCCAATAGAATGTCTTCCATATGACTTGATAATTGCAAGCCAACTTCCCAATGGATGATATGAAACATATAAAACTATCTTCACATACTAACACATAATAGATATACGGGGTACATCCCACAACAAGTTATTCAAGCTATTTTTCATATCTTCTAAACACCATGAGACAACCTATAGTTATATATGATAGCAAAGTGATAAACATTACACAATTTGACAATTAAGAATCACAAAATGAGATAATTAACTAAACATCAATCCCAAAATATCAGACCCAAGAAACAAAATTAAATGAACAATATAGAACCCACCAATTCATGCGGGCTTGGCCAACTCCACAGGCAGAACCAGCCTCAAGGCGTTCTGGATCCTGCGTAAGGGGACCGTCGGCTTCTTGTTATGCCTCGCGAGCCATGGGTGAAGGAGCTTGCGTAGTTCCCGTGGGTGTTCTTGATGGGAGTAGCATCAACAGGACCATCGTCTGCATGGCAATGCTAAGTCGGGCCATCGATAGCTTATCTAGATTGAATCAAAATAAAAATTTCACATCTTTAATGAAGAATACAACGTCGAAATAAAAATTTAACATCTTTAATGAAGTAATGTGGCTCATAAACTTAGCTACATTGAAGAAAAAAAAATGTAAAAATAGAGCTAGAAAGGAAGGGAAAAAAAAAAAAAAA
>CACSLK010017224.1:1166951-1192745 GCA_902706635.1 Striga hermonthica | reverse complement strand
TGTAGTTTAAGTCCAAACACTCATTTCAGGTAAAAATATATTTACGATAAATATAAATATCAATATGTGTATCATCAAGTTTTTAAAAACTTAGAATCTGTAACACCCTCAATTTTTTTAAAAAAAATTAATAACAAAAATAAATATGAGATTATATGTATTTATAATTTAAGTTCAACACCTAAAGTTTATGGAATTTTTTTTTTTTTTTGCTGAAAAATTGATTTAAATTGAACTTTTGCAGCACATTGCATATCATTTTTGTTGATAAAAACTTATCAAGTGAACATTGTTTTAAGAAGAAAATAAAAACATGTGATTACACATATAAAAAAAAAGTAAATGCCAATATTAAAAAAATTAACAATCCAACGATATATTGGGTTATAAATTACTAAATAGATTTACAATTAAGCAACCAAAAGTCATTATAAATATTTTTAAAAAAACTTATTTAGAAATGTAAAATATAAGGATTGTTAGTACATTTTCCAATAACTAAATAATATTATTAAATTAAATTAAATTAACATAAAAATAAGCTTTAATTATTTTATTGTACTTTCTTTATATATATATAAAATATTGATTTGAAAAAAATGAGGGGGGCCCACGGACCCCCCTGGGCCCCATACACCTCCGTCATTGCAGATTATTATATATTATGAATTTATGTATGGTTTTCTTTACCCCAAATTACTATACCACATAAAAGTATTTTTTTTATTATTACTATACCAATAGGGGTTGACTCAAGTGGTAAGCAGCTTAATGTCGCTTAAGCAAGACATCGGGTTCGAGTCCTTGTGAATGCAGAAAACCCTTGTTGAGAGACTCACCCACCATTGCCAGGTGTGCGATCCGGGTCGACCAACGGATTAGTCGGGGCAACGCTCCGAATACCGTGACTGGCTAAAAAAAAAAAAAGTATATTTTACATTCTTTTCTTTTCCCTCTTTATTTTTATTTTTTAATATAAATTTTGTGAGGTTTGATACTTTGATTATGATCGGATGAAGACAAAAGAGAAGCGTAATTTAGGCTTTTAGCACGTGGATTACGAGGTTTTTTTGGGCTATTCAAAGACTAGACTTTTTGTATGCAAAGTCCACATTATCTTTTTTTAAACCGGTTTGTTATTTGTGTTTTTTTTGGTTATTTTTAAAAATATGAAGGATCTAAGATTAATTAGAGTCAATCAATTATTATTACACACAATTAACATATATTATGAAATTTGTTTAAATGTTAGCAAAATAATGTTAAAATTAACAAATTGGATCTTATTTAAAAGTTCAATCCGTTAAATTTGCTAATTGGTTTATTTTATATAAATTAGTTAGTTTTTTCAGTTCAAAAACTAATTTCGAGAAATAACAATAACGCTGATTTAAATAGAGATAATTCATAAAATTACACAGCTAACGTTAAATTTCCATAACATCAATGTTTTCAAGACACCTGTACAAAATAGTTCTAAAAAATTTAAGAAAACAACTAAAGTACTTGTCTACAAATCAACAACACAATCAACTAATTAAGTGAGTTATTATAATTCGCTATCAGTTATCTACTTATTAATTAACTCTTGGATATCGGTTAATATATAGCCAGAGTTATGTTTACTCTATCGTTGAATTTAAGAAGACCATCTTCCCCTTTTTAAGGATTCATGGTACATTCTCATATAACAACATACTAAATAATTTTGTTATAATATCCACTATGTTTTGCACCTTTTTATTAACTTATAGGGTGGCTTTTTGCTTAATTTCCAGGACAAATTAATTATATTTCATCCAATGTGCTACTAATTATGGTATTAATTCAATATGAGTTTGTAGTGTATAAATTTAGAAATGGGCACGAGTAAGACTAGAAAGTACATTTAGATCCATATAATAGAGTTTTAATGTATGATACATTACTATTTATTTATCTATATCAATTATGTATGGCATGATGGCTATCAAATGGGTGTACTATTTGACAAATTATTGGTTCATAATGTCTATTTAAATCAAAGTTTGATGGTTCAATTGTAACCCTTAACGTTACATTCAAGGAAAAAAAAAAACACTATTTTTATTTTTGTTATCTTCTCTAGCTTGGTTTTATGGTTTATCATGAAAATTGAATACTTATATCGTGCCTTAGGAAGATTATATTTCCATGATACTATTTGGTATGTAAATAACAATCTTGGATCCGCTCGAGACCGATTCATGATACCTGCAAACCAGAGTCTTGAGGGATCTCGACGTAGAGACTCTGACGATCGAGTTCGCATGTGAAGAAAATGATAAACAATAAGAATTATATATACCATGTAAGTATATTAGAGGGTATAGAGTGTGAGATCATACCTCACCCATTTATATAGGGTTGTTGGCACGACTAGGTTGTTGCCCGAACTACTCGGTCATATTGCTCGGGTGTTCAAACTTTTTGATTCTGTTAGGCCACGTGGTCCTATCCACTTGTGGTTCTTATCTTAATATATTTTTTCTTATCTTTTATGTTGTGTGTTCAAATTAGCCTACATCATTAGGCGATCTAACTATGCAACAAGTACAACTTCTTATAAACCAGGTTGCTCCGACCTCCAGCATATAAACTTTATATCTTAGATCGCGCTATCGACGTGTGTGCCTCTAGGTCGAGTTTCTATCAGACTGGCCAATAACTTAGCTCGACCTATTGATGATCTCACTTACTTGTGAAGTCACCACCGACCTGTTGACTCTTCGACCTTTAGTGTCTTCGATCTCTAGCCGACCTGCCGGTTCATGCACCCAGTTCAATCAAACCACTCTTTAGGTCGTACTCCACATGGTATGGTATTTCTTATCAAAAAAGACTCAGTCAAGCAGGTGGAGGTAGATGTGTCTCAAACCTTTGCTACATCCCCTGACGGGAAGGCAATCACCTCATACCTCATGAAGGTTTTTCCCTCTGGGGAGACCACCCGCTGGGCACCAATGAGATATGTCCTGCTAAATACGCGACTAACTCTATTGCTTAGGTATATTTTTTTTGTTTTGGTATTTATTAATAAATGTTTCGAAGAGGTCAATGAGCAACCTGAGCGCTTATCGTCCTCTATCTCTCACGCTGACCTCTTGGCCGACTTGAAGGGCATAAAGAAAGAGAATGAGCAACTGACCTAAAACAATTTTAATTAAAAAAATGAGCTTGCGAAGGTCCCTTAGGAGCGACTTTGCTCTTAAGGAGCTCACTAAACATAAGGAGGACTTGCATGTTGTGAGCAACCCGAGTCGGGTGATCGGTCGTCGTACTTTCTCACATCAAAGGTGGGAAGTGCTTTGTGGACACACATCTCATGCTAGTCATGGAGGACTTCGATAAGTCCCCGAGCTTCCTCCAAAAGCTCACTTCGGCTGCCTCTGAATACTTTAGTGTGGCGCTAGATCAGGTCGATGAGCATATTAAAGTTCCGGGATTCTCGGGTTCTAGATTGTGATTCCATCATGCCGAAGCTCCCCGAGTATCCTGCAGGTTATGACGACGAGCTCGATCTGCCCGATGACTACGTGAGGTGGACGAGCCCCCTCAAGCTGCGTCTTCCTCGATGATTCTTGGAGAAGAAGCTTATACTTCCAACCCCCCAACTCCAGGTCAAGCCTATTTCACAGGCCTCGCCCACCCACAGGAGGTCCTACTACTGGGACCAGGATTTGAGGTCGTCAAAGGGACCATGACTACCGCCGAGCCTAATTCTGGGGTCGCACCTCATTTGGTCGTTCTTCCCACTTAGCCATCTGATGAAAATACTGCGGCCTTCATCCTCAGTTGTCATTAGATGTTGTTGCAATTTCATTTTCCTTCTTAGAAAAAGAAATTTGTACTTTATTTTATGGTTGATTTTTTTTTTTTTTTTTTTTTTTTTTTTTTTTTTTTTTGCTTTTAGTTTCGGCTTTGTTGACTTATTCTTGAGGTTGCTTTGAATCTCTCTAACTCTATATAATTGAACTTCAATCGCCACCACTTCGACCTACCACTGAGGTCTTTGACGAAAACCAACACGTAAAATTTTTTGCCACGCAAAATAAATCCTTCTAAAGACCAATCGTTTGGATAAAATCTAAATTTATTAATTTACCCTTAAACTTTGCCCAATTTATTTGTAGTTGGAATGAAAACTAAAAAGTAAAATATCTTGGGGGTCATTTCATCATGTTTGAATTGTGTGAAAAAAAAAAATAAAAAATAAAAAAATTCACCCCACATTCCAGGATTTAATTGTCTTGTTTATCGAAGACTAACTTTTTTCACTTCGGGCCATCTAACCTAATTAGGTCCGCCATTTTAGTAAACAAATGCAAGATGAATCTAAAATTAAAGCTTACAGTCTTACCTAATTTAGACAAACAAACGAGCCATCAATGTGCACATAATACTTTTGTTCGATTTCCCATTAGAATCCATTAAAAATTTTAAAATCCAACAAAAATAATAGCATTGAATATCCATTGGAATTGTGTAGTTGCAATTTTATTGAAATATATTTTTGTTAGAATTTTCTAATATAATTTCGTTATTATCTTGTAGTGTAATTTATTCAACACTGAAACAATGTTTAATAAACTGAGTCCTAACAAAATGAACTAACCTAATAATCCGAAAAAGTGTGTAAAAATAATATTTTATCGAATTTAGCACTTCTTAACTTAAGAAAAGTTACTGCAAAAAAATTGTCATATCCCCATGAAAAATCCAACGATAAGATATTACGATGGAAATTCCAACAAATATTCTAATTGTATAACTTTCCTGGAATGATTCTAACGAAATTTCAAACAAAATTATTCATTTGAAATGATTTTTTCATTTAAATTTTAGTTGCAATTTGATGGTTACAACGACCATTTTCCCAATGGATTATTACCGTAAGAATTTTCGTCGAAATATGCAATTTATGTTTGAATTTTTTATTCCACCCGTATTTCAACCGTTGAAATTGTCAAAATCCAACGAAAATTTTAATGAAAAACTCACTCCAATATAATATTCTCGTTGAAACTTACATTGGAATCTAACGAACATAATAACATTGAAATATCCATTAAAAATGCCGCAAGAATTTTTTTTCAAATGTATTTACTTTCGAATTTCATCATTTTCTTGTAATGAGTTAAATGAACTTAACTAAGATTGCTTATCTATCAAACACTACAAAATAAATGTTATATTCCGACGGAAAATTCTATGGTAATATATTTCAATGGAAATTCCAACGGATATTCCAATGGAATAGCTTCCGTTGGAATAGTTCCAACAGAAATTCCAACGGAAATATTCCGTTTGAATGTGTTTTTTATTGGAATTTTAGATGGAATTTGATCATTCCAACGGCTATAATTCCAACGGCTTTTTACCGTAGGAATTTCCGTTGGAATATGCAAATTCCGTTGGAATTTTTTTTTCCACCCCCGTTGGAAAATCCACCGTTGGAATCGTCAAAATCCAACGAAAATTCCAATGGAAAACCCATTCTAACGGAATATTATCGTTGGAATTTCCGTTGGAATCCATTGAAAAATTTCAATGGAAATAATAGTATTGAAATATCTGTTGGAATTGCCGTTGGAATAATTCTTTTGAAATATATTTCTGTTGAAATTTCATCATTTTCTTATAGTGAAATGAGTAATTCGAGTTTTAACGAGACGAACATAGTTCAAAAGCAATTACTACTAGATTTGTCTAACAGCTCAAGTCATCACCATATGAACGTGACATAAAAAGTATTAGAATTTGTGACGGACGCGAAAACCACAAGCCGTTCATGAAAAAAGGTTGACAAATTTTTCACATGAATGATCTATCCTATCAATATTACTTGCCACAAATTATAGAATATGTGACGTGTACAAATTTTATTTTTCCTTGTTTTCTTAGTTTAATGTCATGCAAATTAACCATTATTTAAAAAAAGTGTAAC
Source organism: Striga hermonthica (assembly GCA_902706635.1). Taxonomy (NCBI): domain Eukaryota; kingdom Viridiplantae; phylum Streptophyta; class Magnoliopsida; order Lamiales; family Orobanchaceae; genus Striga; species Striga hermonthica. Next base: position 1,186,780 of record CACSLK010017224.1, on the reverse strand, counting down.
GAATAGTTATCCATTAATGTAAATATATGATGATAGCGGTGCATGTCAATTTTTGGAGACTCCAAAGGGAAATAAGAAAATGAAGTATAACTAAGCTAAAATATATGCACTTCTTTTGGTCTTTGTGGGTCGAAAAATAAAGGGCAATGTTACATGTACAATTGTAGTTTACAGTATTGGTTGACAACTTAGTTAAAAGTATCCTTAACTAAAATCTTAATTATACATTTAATTACATCTCAACCACCCACATTGATATAGCCACGGCTAGTACTGCCGGCTCGACCGTCCGAGTCGAGGGAGCCCGGTGACATCTTTGTCCCATCACACATTATGCCACATCATGTTGTCATTGAATGTTGTACAAAAAAAAGTTGTACAAATAGATTTTTCCAAAAATAAATGCATTAAGACTAGATAGCCCACGCGCGTAGATAGCTATATATATTTTTTTAACATTGATATATAATATATATGGGAGATACTACAGTCTCGTTACATAATCATTCCGTCAGAGTTTGTAACTGTTAGATCAACTATCCTCGACGGTTACATAATAATCTAACGGTTACAAATTCCAACGGTTACATGATGATTTAACAGTTACAAACCCCCACAGAATGATTTGGTAACGAACCGTAGCATTTCTCAATAATATTTTCATTTACGTCATTTTTAACATCAAGCCGCTGCAATACACGGGTGTGGTACTAGTATTATTGAAAAGAGGATATCACTTCATAGGCTCCTCGTAAAACCATACATATTTCCATAGGATATATTCCAAAGCACTCAAATGTCAAATCTCGCAACATACCACGAATCTTGGTATTATCCTTCAGCTTTTTCAAATTATTAAAATAATATAAAATAAAATTACAAAATAGGTATATATATATATATTTTAAAAAATGAAGAACGGGTATATATAATATAATAATAATTATATATACATAAATGAATGATCTGATATATGTGTGTGTGACAGTGATGTGACCACAAAAGAATCAAACCTATATTGCTATAAAGACCTCTTCCTGTGGGAGAAAAAAGCATGTCACTGCACCGTACCGAACCGCAGGAATCTCCCCCTGTCAATCGCGCACGTATTTCATGGTGCTCTGCGCGCGTGGATTCCACCACTGATTCCATGGCGTGCGATAACGGGCCCCACAAGATCCAACGGCTGAGAAACGGCTCCTGAGATGGATGGGAACAGTTTTACACGCCGGGGCCAGCTAAGCTACAACGGCACGACAGACGAGGGGGCGTGGGGACTCGAACACGCCGCAACTGTAGCGGATTATTCCCCATACGAAACGCCGTTCTCGTCTCTTGTTTTGCTTCCAAACGCCGTTACCGGTGGGACACGTGTCGATCATGCAGCAGGGGTGATATATATTCCCCTATATATTAATCCAGAACACGCTGAGCTTACGTGACTGCTTCTGGTGCTTCGAAATCCTATGTGGCAAAATTACATGCTTCTTTATTAGGCTTGGATAAATTTTAATTTAATTTCAAATTAAAAATAATTAAGTTCGGATTACCATAAATATGTTGATTATTTATGGTCATGTTAAATGTATTCATTGCATTTTAATATCATTCCTTATTATAACTATTGAATTGTATATATATTTTAAAAGTTAATAACTTTTGTATTTTTTATCAGTTTTACATATGTAATATATTAAATTAATCTTCTTTTGATGAGTTTCGATTTAATATCCATATTGTATGTATACAAAAATAATTTATATTTATCTTTATAACAATAATAAAATTATTTTTAATATTAATTAGAAAAACAAAATTATTTATCAACTAATATATTTATATTTCAAGTAGTTATATGATATAAGTTATAAAAACTAATATAATATAACTCATTTAAGTCATAAGTAACACGTATCATTCTAAAATATATAATGATATATTTTTTTGGTAAAAAGTAAATTAAATTTAATATAGTTTTTTTATTAATTTAAAATTTAAATATAATTTTTTAATAAACACCTATGTAATACAGGGGTGTTGTACTAATTTATTTTAAAATATGAAAGTAAACTAGCTCGTATTTGTTTTGTTGAATTTTTTAGTCTCATGTTTTTTGATACAGTATTTAAATTAAAAAATAATAATCTCTGCACATTTATTTAGAAAATGAACCATTTATTAATTTATATACCTACATAATTTTTGCTCCTCACTTTACAACATGAAAGTCCAATAAATTTCTAAGTATATAGTCCATTTTATTATATACTTAAGGAATAGAATCGCATTTATTATATATATAATTTTACACCATTTTATTATGGTTAATTAATCTATACTTATATAAAGAGCTATCATATTTACTAAAATTAGTATAAAAAAATAGGTCAGCATTTAATGATACTCATAAATAGTAGTTTTATTTATTTTTCTTAAATTTTTCTTTAAAAAGCATACAATTAAATTTATAAATACGCTTTAATATAATCATACAATTTAATCATACAATTTAATTTATAAAAATCATGCAATTTTTTTTAAACTACGTTTTAATATATATATATATATATATAATAGTTTTTGTAATAAATTTGAATAAAATGTGTTACTTAAATAGCTAAACAATTTAAAATTTAAATGTTTAAATTAATTGATAAACAATTTATAAATCTCTATTTTATTTAAATATCTAATTTTATTTAAAATAATTTTAAATATAACCAAATTTATTTAGAAAATCGTATCGATCCAACAAGTTCAACCGATTGGTGTTGATTCAATAGCAAATATTTTATTCAAGTGAACTAGACTGATTATAAACCTATTTTCGGTCCATCCGGTCGGACTGTGTCCAACACGGTTTAATTTAAAAACGATGGGTGAATATTAATTAATTTATTTGTATATTTAATTTATAATACAATCGTAATATTATTTTTCCGTGTATCGCACGGGCCACGCACTAGTATAGATTAATGTGCTAGGCGAAGTTCAAACAAGTTCGGACTGAGTTAATTAATTAATAGTAACAATATAATAGTGTAATTAATATTGTTACTCGCACAAATTTACGAGAATATAAAAAATTATGCATCAATAAACGAATAATATAAGTCATTAAAATCTTATCTATACATTATTGAATACTTTATTAAATACAGGAATATGTGAAACATATATAGAATGATTATAACCAAATAGGTACCATTGATATGTCTATTTTTTTTTTTTCTTTTCTTTCCAAACTAGTACGTGATTTTTGGTAAAATATATAACTAAATTATTAATTAATAAGTTAATAATACATAGAGTATTTGTTAGGTAATCGTAAATGTTCGTCATGAAAAAGTCATACATTATTAAAAACATCGTAATTTTTCTATGCCAAATTATTTTGCACTTGGCAACCGTAGACCGATATTTACCAAAATTGCTCTTCAGTTGGTAATTGCGAACTGCATAGACACCTTCTTACTTTATTTTTATTTTTTGTTGATTTTCGTTATGTTAGCACCACAAATTAAAATTATATTGTAAATATGTAATATTGTGATAAATACTAAAGATATGATTTATCTGGTGAAGTTTAATTTTATATAGAATATAAGAAAAGTTGTTACCTTAAAGTGTGGATTTTGAATATATCTTTTTTTTTCAATCATTCTCGTTTTTTATTCCAAATTCATTCCAATATTGAGAACAATTTTGTTTTTGTTATGTTTTAACAGAGATTTAAATTTTTGATTGTATCTTTTGTAAAACAATATTTATAAAAATAATTACGTTCAAAAAATAACAACGATATTTTATCATTTATAGCTCAAAACTAACTAAATGAATTGGATGACATTAAATTACTATTTTTAAATGAAAAAAAAAATATTTCATAACTAAATTGATAAAAATAATAATTCAAAATGATAAAAAAAAACCGTGATATTATAAATAAAAAGTTGTTTACATGCGTAGTAGAATAGTGAATCTAATATTGTGGCAATTTTTAAAAACATGTTACCATGATTGAAATGAAATCTTTACTAAATTTTTTACTTGTAGTTAAGTTGCATATATTGTATAACTATATACGAAAGAAATAAAAAAATTAAAGTTCAAATATGCGATTTATTTATATGTATATAATAAAGTGTACAGTCCAAATAATTAATTTTTTTATTTATCATTTATATTATTATTAATATTGATACTATGATTATTGTAAAGGTTTACTCTTATTTTTACGGAAAATTTATGTTATATTAAAATGAACTGAAAAGTTTAAAAAGAGATATTGATTTAATTAAAAATAATGAATCGTGATTAAATTATCTGATTCCATAATTATACTTACTTTAAAATGATACTTCATAATATTTGATTCCATAATAACATTGCTTTTAAATAGAATTGATTCCAAACAATCGGATTTAGTGTTTAATCAAATATTATGGAATATTTTTACAAAACAATAAATCCAGTTGTCGAAGAACGTTAAAACTGATTGCAATTAATGATTCGATGTTTGTTTTAAGGAATTGTGTAAAATTACTATAATTAGGATGTAATTAATGCATAATGGCAAGAAATGCTTATTATATTTGATTTGCATTCTTATTATATATGTAGATATAGATAATGTAAAATAATATTGATATGAAAATATTATTTAATGTAATTTATCAGAAAAAAAGGTAAAATAACCATTTATAGTTATAAGAATACAAATGATTAAATAGTAATTTTTTTAATAAATTTATAGAATGTTAGATTTCTAATTAAACATTGTATTAAAAATTCTAAAACATAAAATAAATAAATAATATATATATATATATATATATATTTTAATTTTTGGAAGGATAAATACATTTGAGGTGTAAGAGGTCAAACGGGAAGCAGTGGAGATACACTGTCATGTTCATGCCGGAATTATATTATTCCATAGATTTTGCCTACATATTAGCAAATTGAGATTGTATCTGTTTATTCCTAAAATTTTGGATGTATCAGTTTATTCCATAGATCAATATCTAACTAAATTTTGAAAAGTGAATAAAAATCGGATTGTATCAATTTATTCCTAAAATTATGGATGCTCATTAATTTCTTATCCCAAATTGTCCTAACATTCTAAATTTAGCATGTAATTAATGAAATTGGCAGGAAAGAGTTTCTAAAAGTGAATTATGTTAATTCTTATTATATATTAATAGATATTATATAGCCAAACAACTATAATATTTAAGTCAAACAACTATTGAGATTAGTTTAGAAAGTCTAAAGGTGTATTTGTAAAAAATAAAAAATAAATAAATAAATAAATAAAATTATCAAACCGAATTAATTCATACTCAAAAACTAACCCAATCTTACTATCCTAAATATTATCAATATAATGAAATAATTATAACAACCAATTATTAAATAATAACAACCAATCATTTTTACACATCATATCAGTTTTAATTCACTATTTATCTGCTTACATAATTTTATTTAACAATCAATTCATATGATCACTCTCTTACTTTTACATTGAATCAACTTTAATTATTTTATTTTAAATATTATTTGAATATACTCTCAAATCTCACTAACAACTAACTATACTACATTTTTCTACATTAACGATAATTAACTAAAAAAACTCACTTTGAGTTAATTTAATTGAACTTATCTTTTTTACAAACACATACTAATTTAACATACTCACAAGAAATATAGACTAAAAAAACTAAAATTCACTCCCAAAAAGGGATAATCTAGCTCTAGAGGAGAATTAACAAGAAAAACACTCACAAAACTACAACAAAACACAACATAAACACAATAAATATGATAAATTAACACCCTCCTCTCCACAAAATAAACGAACCGCGCGCAGCAAGCCAAGGCCCGACACCCAGAGACAATCGTCTACTCAAATAGGACTCTGGCTCGAGCACTGCTCCAAAAATTCAAGTGTAACCATAGCTAGTTGGAACCGCAACTGGCGACCAAAATCTTTTTTCCAAACGGACGCTGCTGGAGTTGAAACTTGAGGTTGACTCCCTACACCCCTCCTACCAACCGCGCCCTGAAGCCCGACATACCGACCACCCAGCCACCAATGACCCTCAAACCACCAACTGACCACCCAACAACCATCAGCCCACAACAACCAACTGCCCAGCCCGAACTACCAAATCCAATGAGACGTCATAATTAAGGAGGGGAGAGAGATCATTATCTCAACCTCGACTAGCTCCGAGGATGTTGGTCGGAACCCGTTGGACGCCATACGTCGGAACTGCGAGTATCCCTAACCGCGACAAAAATGCCTTGAAGATCGGCAAAGACGTGCACCCAGTGGAGACCCATGACTTCAAGAGGGGCGAACGACGCGAACAGCGGCGGACGAGACCGAGTCACACGGAGAGCTCTGCAAAGAGGAGGCGACGACGGACAACCAATGTGTTGCTAGACTGAATTTGGGGGAAAGGGTTCTATTTTAGAGAGAGAGGAAAAAGTGGTCGGTTCATTGATATGTGTACTTGATTGGTCTAGATTGCTCAATAACATAACTATATTGTCAAGTTTCTGAGGGTGGGGGTTTTAGTAGTCTAGAGATTGACCAGATCCAACAAATTCCCATTCTGGAGGGAGGTTTGGATGGCATGAGGTGGAGGCTTACATCTTCGGGTGCATTCTCTACGCATCAGCCTGGGGAGAAGTGAGGCTGGGCAACCGGCCAAACCGCCTCTTCGGGGGCCATATGGACCGACCTTCTCACCCCCACCATTTCCGTCCTTTGTGGCGCCTCCTATTACGGCGCATACCCATTGACACTGTGATGCAGGCGAGAGGATTCTCCTTCCCCTCCCGCTGCCATTGTTGTGCTGTGACCGACAACTTTGAGATCGAGACTTTCACCCACCTTTTCATTGAGAGTAAGACTGTGAGGAGAGTGTGAGAGCACTATGCCAGATATACTCATATACCCCTACCCACTACAGACAGTTTTTTTGAGCTTCTGAGTTTTTTTCGGTCACCGCACACACAGTAGACACGTGGGCTTCCTTATTCCTTGTATGATCCTATGGGCCACCTGGACAGAAAGGAATAATGCGAAGCATAGGGATGTTATATTTTTTTGTGCTCACATTATTTTGCAGGTTGACAGACACCTCTCTCTCCTCACTGCCCTGGGTAGACTTACGACGAGAGACTGGACAGGGTGTACACCGCCCCATCATCTGAGGCCACCACCTCCTTTACCTTTCCAGCACCCACGACCCATGATCGTTATTTGGCTGAAACCCAAGGCCCATTGGGTTAACCTAAACACTGATGACGCTTTCGACAGACATACTGGAGCTGCTGGAAGAGGGGGCCTGATTAGGGATCATGGTGGGGCACTCATCTCTGCCTTCCATGGGCCACTCCGGGCCTCCTCGAGTTATGATGCAGAGATTCAGGCGCTCCAGATTGGCCTCGAGATTGCCGCCTCGATCTCCTCTCATGTCTGGATTGAGATGGATTTTGCGGCTGTCATCACACTTTTGACATCTGGCCACCAAGGCCCATGGCAGATTCAGCATCCCCTTATGCGTATCAGAGACACCTTTCGCTCGATCCATTACCAGGTCTCACACATATTCTGGGAGGGGAACCGGCCTGCCGATTTCCTTGCTAGCACGGGGGCATCTATACCCTAGAGACGCACCCTTCTTCCTGAGAACATTCCCCTCAGGCTTCGGACGTTCATTCGGATGGACCAGTTAGAGTACCCATCCTTCAGATTCGGTCGACCGCCACCTACTGCCCCTGACTAGATTTGACATTGTGGACTCCATGCCAGGTCACTCTGACCAGGACGATCTTTTATGATGATTTGATTTTAGATCCACAACGGATATTTTTGTGATCTTTGTATTTTTATTTTTATTGTTATTTTCTCTCATTTTGATGTTGTTCTTTGTTTTTCTGATTTGGATGTAGACTATTGACTTTTTAGTCCTAGCTGGGCATTATATTCATAGGTCGGGGGTGTAGTCTCAACCCCCATCCCAATCTGGGATGTTTATTTAAAAAAAAAAAAAAAAAAAGTTTCAAAGGCAATTCGCGATTTAATTCGGAACACCCCCAAACACTTAATTCGTTAAAAAATAGGAGTTTGTAGATTATGCAACTAGCTAATATCATTACACGCAAATTCAACGCAGTTTCGGATTCAAATATATATAGTTTGTATCCATAAAAATGAATGTTTCACCCTTTGTTTGAATCATCAATTGCCTCCAAAATTGTTCATTATTTATTTATTTATTTATTTATTTTGTCGTGAATGCCAATTAGACATGGCCACGGGCCGACCCGGCCCGTGGCCCGACCCGGTACCGGTACCGGCATGAATAGTGCCGGTTTTTAGAACCGGACCGCGGCCAATCCGGTCCGGTTAAGGGTCACGTTTTTTTTTTTGTCCTGGCGGGCCGGGCCGGGCCGGGTCACGTTTTTTTTGTGGATTTTTAAGGGCCGTACCGGCCCGAAACATTCCGAGACCCGCCGGGCTGGTGAATCGGCCCATATGTTTTTTCGGGCCGGTACGGGCCATAATATTGAGGCCCGCCGACCCGGCGGGCCGAGCCGGGCGCGGCACCTGGTCACCTCTAATGCCAATGTGCCATAGATGAAAGCGATTTCAAGTTCTTAACCAACAAAATTACTTGTAGAAAACCCATCATTTTTTTTATTACTTTTTTTAATATACAAACTTTAGTAAGTGAAGAATGACTTGACAAAGAATGTAATTGAGATGCATTAATTTTATTTTATTACAAAATTAATTACAACTATCCATAAGCTGTAATAATATTTTCGTGGTATCGATTTCGGCCGCACCCACCCGCCGTCGGTGGACATTTCGGCCGCCGGAGCTGACCCATAAGAATAAAATTAGAATATTAGGCAAATCTATATCTATAAATATATAATTTGGCAAGACAAGCATTTAATTTTATTGTGATGCATTAAATTTTATTCTCCCTCCAATTTTTTTAGCATTCAATTTCATTTTTAAGTTACAAATTAACTTGCTTGAATGCCATAAATTATGAGCATAAATCAATTAAGGGAGTTACAAAATTGATTTAGCATAAAGAAAATGGTTGTAATGGCTCTTCTATTTTATTATTTCCTATTTGTTTGAGGGTACCGTTAAAATTTCGACGCAAAATTTTTTTTAACATGGTCTCCTATACTATGGCGATCATCAAGAGTCAAGATCAATCTCTCTCACACGTTCGTTTAGTCTTGAATGACCCTGTTTTCAGTAATAAACAATTGGACGTTGCTTTCCTGGAGTTACTAATGGGAAGTGTTTGAAAATAATGATATGTGGTGATGGTGATTCTGACGATAGAAAAACCATAAATATTGTATACAAACAATATGTTTAATAAAATTTAAAATCATTTTCTTAATTCATATTTTTTCTCATGAAATGAATTATCGTTATGTATTTTTTTATATTATTATCTTTTCTAAGTATTTTTCTCCGTGCAAATGCACGGGTTGAGCACTAGAATGACTTAAATTATTATCATTTCCTTCACATTATGTCACTTCCAAATTGCTTATTATAATTATTAATAAAATAATTATGATAATTATTCCCCGTAATTGGAAAATCCCCATCAGCAAAAGAATGACTTATAACAGTTGTTTATTCATATTTATTTTGCAAAAATTAATCCCAAAGATCAGACACATTATAATTCGAATTATTTATATTAATTAAAATAAATTAATACTTAGCTAAATTATGATGGCCAGATAAATTTGTTTATAATCCCAATACTAACTCCTTCAAAATGGATGAATTTCAATATATTCTTATTTTATGGAAAAACAAAAATGGCGGTGTTTATAAATTCTTCCATGTACAAGTTCAAAAATTTCAAGGATTTAAATAGTCCCAAGTTTGTTTTTTTCTTCTTAAAAAGGAGGATCTAAACTGGTTCCCCAATTCCCCTCCGAGTGACTCGAACTCGGGACATGGTACACGCCAAGTGAGGGTACAATAGTCCCAAGTTTGTTAACCCAACTATGCTTATAGGTACTGTTTAATTTTTTGTCTTTATAAATAGCTATTACATTTTCCTTTGTTGTTTTAATTATATCAATCAATTATTTTTTATTATTATTGTTGTTATTATTATTATTTTGAAGATATAATCGTTAGAATAGTCATGTACCAAAATGTGCAAACTACCATCTTCAAAAGGTGTTGACAAGAGATTTGTTGACCAAAATTGTATGTGGCACGATCTAGAGTCATCAGTCGGAGGAGTTTGGAGATAATAATTTGTGTTGATGGAGATTGTGACGATAGAAAAACCACGAACGTTGTATATAAAGAAATATTTAATAATATTTAGATATTATTTCTTATTTTGTTTCAATGATTATGTTATTATTTTTATATTTGTTTTTTTTTTACTTTATTCTCTTCTATCATATAACTTTCCGTGCAAATGCACGGGCCAAAAACTAGTATATATAATTACTAGCTAATCCTATTTAATAAAACATTTAATAAAAACATTTCACTTTCCCTCCAAAAAGAGTTACATTTTTTTTAATTAATTACTCACTAATTCACATTTAAAAAGGTTTCTTTTAGTTAAACCTAATTAGTTAATGGCTAAATTAAAAAGGTTTTTTTTAGTTAATCCCACATTTATGTTTCTTATTCTCATTTATATATATAAACATGGCAATCATTATTATTGTGCAGAAACTATACATTATTATTTTTTATTCCATTATGAATTGAATAAGCAATTAAAGTTATGAAAAATATTAATAAATGTAATAATTAATAAATACAAACATTATAATACATATCATGTTACATTACAATATAAAAAATGAAATTATTTTTTTTGTAATTTAATTTTTAGCCATACTCCATCAAACATATAGCTGCAAAATGATAAGAAATATTAGTTTCATAATTAAAATAAAAATTTAGCTCCTCCAAATGGTAAAACCTTATAAATTAGTAGTATAGACACATTTAAATGACATATAATTTATAAAGTTAGACTATACGCATAATAAGATGAGATAAAAAAAGTTATGAAGTAAATAAATAAATTAACAGTATATATAATTATTATAGCAAAGTCTATATTGTCAATGTTATCATTTAAAAAGTTCATTGAAAAAACATATGTATAAAAAAGTCATATGATCATAGTTAATAGTGCAAAATTAACTATCTTTGACTTTCCATTTGGTAGTAATAATAAAATATTTTATATTACTATTATTCAATAAAATGCCTGGATTCTGCAGATTTGATTATCGCAATCAACATTATGTTTTATAAATTAAAAATTGTGCGGAATAAATTGTCTCATATTTTTCATTAAAAAAAAAAACTGTTAGCCGTGAAAAAAAAATATTATTTCACAATTATAAATATAAATATGATTAATTTTCATTAAACAATTCCTCTTTAAGAAAAAAGTGGCGGGACAAATTTCTGCATGATTATAACATCAAAACATATCCAAAGCATCAATATTTTAAGGCATTAAAACCATACTTTCAGCAACAGAAAAGTCATATTAAACGGAAATTGGCAAAGTCAAAGAATGAGAATTGACAAAGCATTATATGTAATGGCATATTGTTATATAATATAGAAACATCAAGCATAATTAATAATCAACAAAAAAAAAGTCAAATCTATATGAAAAAAAAAATCAAAATTAAAAACACAACAAATTATGTGGAACATTATTGGACACTATACAATATAGAAAGAAAAATAATTTGATTTTCCTATCATTATCAATGCATTCAACTTTTACCAAGACATCTGCTTTTATATTAAAATCGATTTTTTGCGTAAAAGTTTTAAAAATAAAAATCCCTACAGATTCTTTTAAACATTAAACAATAAATTTCTAATATGCGATAAATATATGTAAACATATTTGTTATAAACGTACATAATATTTCTAAATTTTGAACAAAATACTAAAAACTTTGAAAAACTTCGGCAAAAGACTTTGAACAACTTCGAAAAGTGATTTTGAACGAGTGTTAAGCAAAGCTTCACTTACTGATATGATGAGAAAGATGAGAAAGAATTAAACTATTTAGTGTTCAAAATCTGAACAAAATACATAAAAGTTACATATGTATGTTATAAACATATATGAACATATATGTTATAAACTTATCTATATATTTGTTAGTAGAGCTCAACATATCTGTTAGAAACTTACCTATTTTTCAAACCTGAACAAAATACATAAAAGTTTGAAAATGTTCGATCAATGTCATGTTCTCTTCAAAAAATGATTTTGAAAAACATCTAGATAATTTCGAATTATGTATAAAATATGATATATTTTTGAAGTTTATTCAAAAAGAATTTCGAAAAACGACAAAGATCATTGAAAATAATAAAAAATAAAAACTATGTTTAACAAAAAAAATATTTCAGCTCTTCATAGATTTGTAATATTATCGCCCGATTTTGACCGACCTGTTAAGATTTAGCAACAAAAATTAAGAAATCGGGACGAATATTTATTTTTCGATCACTACTGTTGGCCACAAAAACAACATTTCTCGGATTTTTTTTTTAATTTTTTAAGCCTTTACTGGGGGAAAATCTCCGGTAAAATATTTATTTTGTATTGAATCTCGCCGAGTTTGTCGTAAGATCGGGTTAAGGATTAAGGTTTCAGACAGAGTGAATAACGAAAGAAGCGCCGACATCAAACAAAAAAATTAGCTTACATCACTCAAGGAGTTTATCTCTATTTATAGTCATGTTATCATTGACCTGTTTTATATTTGATTTTGGCTACCCTAAAAAATTAAGTGGACTTCTAATTTGGGCTTTTTTTTTATCATTCAACCGCCCAAAAATTGTCATTTTGTTCAAATGTCTTAAATATTTGGCACATATCATTATTTATCAACCAAATACAATTATTTATTTTGCAATATTTTGCTGGTATTTTTATAGTATTTTTTTTTTAAATTTCCTATATGATCTATATTACAAAATAAAATAATTATTTTAAAAAATAAAAACATTATATGTCTTAATTTGAAGATAGTGATTTGTAGTGATGGAGATTCAATTGATAGAAAAATCACAAACTTTGTATATAAAGAATTGTTTAACAATATTTAATTATTCTTTTTTAGAACATTTTTTCAATGATTATGTTATGTTTTTTACTATTGTTTATATCCTTTTATTATTTTTTGTTCTATTATAATGCTTTCCGTGCAAATGCACAGGTTAAAAACTAGTTAGTAATAATATTAGGCACTCAGTTGATTGATTAGTGGAGTATTTAACCAGAAATAATAATGGGATGAACATTAGTACTACCCACCATTGAGTAAATTAAGTACTTAATAAATTGGGTTTATTACTTATTTAAGGACTTTAATCCAAGCAATCAAAGGGATGAAGCATGCTTTGACCCCCATTTGCTATGGCACAAATTAAAAGGCTGTTTAAAAATACTAACTTTTGGATTTGACTTAAATGTTACCATTAAATGTGTGATAATAATCATTATGAATAATATTGGTGACTTCACTTAGATATTATTCCCTTCTATTCATAATAAATGTCGTTTTGAGAAGTTGCACAGTTATTAAGAGTATTTTTTTTGCCAATAATAACCCTCATTAATGAGGATAAAGATGAATGTTTTGAGAAAAAAAAAATGAAGAGTGAATATGAAAAGACGTAGTTATTTATTAGCTAGATAAGGGTAATAATGGAAAAACATGTACAAAATATCCAAAATGACATTTATTTTGTTAATAGTTGATAATGTCAAAATGACGTTTAAAAAGAATAGGAGGTAGTATTACTTTTCAGTTTGACTCAAATTGTAGTTGAAGGAAATTTTGGAGCTCGATAACACTACTATATACTTCCCTCGATTCTTTTTAAATGTCATTTTTAAATTTATCAACTATTAATCAAATAAACGACATTTTTTGAATTTTTTGTACATAATTTTCTATTATTACCCTAATTTAGCTAATAAACACACTACGTCTATTCATATTCACTTTTATTTTTTTTCAAAACATCAATATCTATCTTCATTAAATAAGGTTATTATTGGCAAAAAATATTTCTTAATTATTGTGCAACTTCTTAAAATGACATATATTATGAACCGGAGGGAAAGGGGGAGTATATTTGTTTATATTGAATTTTGAAAATGAAATGTTACATATTCTATCCTAACTCCATTTCGAGTCTTTAATGTAAATAAATAATTTTATATTATTTAATAATAATGAATTTATTTTATTTATTAATCATTAAAGAAGATATATCTGCCTCAATATTTTGTCAACTAGCCAAGAGATTTAAACTAATAATAGTTTCAGCATGTATTAATTAGAGACTCAAAAGATGAGTCAATTATTAATTCGAGCTTGAAATAAATTAGAAGGTAAAATATGCTTTATATTTTTTTATTTATATTATAGTGGTTATATTTATAAATTTTGTGTTTTCTATAATTGATATGACATAAAAAATGTGCTTATATTTTTCATATTGTTTAAGTTTTATTATATTTCATACAATTGATAGTTTCTCATCTTTTAGATCTCAGTTTGATAGAAATTATGTTCAGGTCCGAGTAGATAGTTGACTTATTTCAAAACTCTCACTCATAAAACGTTATTATTTATTTTATAAGTTTTCTTAATATAAAAAAATACATGTTATTAATATAAAATTCTTATTCTTGAGTTAATTACTTGCTTGCATAATGACTGAAAAGGTACCCAAGAACGCTTGGATGAGATGGTTTGGGTCTCTTCCAGTTTAACCAGTGGTCTCGTGTTCGAGCCCTGGAAATGCAGCAGTGTTAAAACTCTTGAGGGAGAGCTTTGCCACCCTTGTGGTCCTACTCGGCTCGATTCCGGATTAGTCGGTTCCCCTGTGAATCTGGAAACCAGAAGGTCTCTGTACCAAAAAAAAAAAAATGACTGAAAAGGCGTTGCGTTAAGTTACCATTAATTAAAACTCATCTATTTAATGTTTTAAATTGTTGTAAACAATTATTTTTATATTATAAAAAAAAAATAGTTTAAAATCTATATTATATTATTATATATTCAGCAGTGCATATTTACAAAGATCTTCAATTAAAATAATATCTTTATTAGTTAAATAAAATAAAATATTGTGTAAAGAAATAATTAGTTTTATTCATGTCTTTTACCAATTGCATATAAAATGAATGAATAATTAATCTTTTCCCTTCCTAAAAGTAAATAAATATCATGGGATGAAATTAGCATTTTCTTTAAGAAAAAAAAAAGAAAAAATTGAAATTGATCATTAAGTTAAACGGTTCGACTAACCTACACGTCTAGAGATCCATCATCAATAGCTATTCATAACAGCAAAACAGACGTAAATGACAAATTATCAAAAGAGATAACATGTAGGCAATACAATTATCGAACATGCATACTCTTTGAGAGCCTAGGTGGAATAATTGCTCCCCTTTCGGTTATAAAAATTATTTAGCTAAATTAGATGGTCATCAATTGCTCCCCTTTATTAATTTTTCCCATAATATTTCAACAATTACTAGTATATAGGAAGGAGGGACCAAGTTCAAAGAGTGTAATAATACCTATTGTCGTTTAAAGTATCCAAGTGAATCACACTCTAATCATTAAGATTATAATTGTTATTAATAATAAGACCATTTCATTAGATATACATATATATATATATATATATATATATTTCATTGCTATTACACTTTTATAGTCAACCATGGATAATATAGATAGGCAAAAAAAGAAAAAAAAAAAAAAAAAAAAAAAAAAAAAAAAAAAAAAAAAAAAAAAAAAGAACAAAATATGAAAAAAAAAGGAAACAAAAAAACACGGACACACAAAGAAAGTGGGGCCCAGACATGATAATCTGGTACAGTAAAAGAACCTAAAGTTAGGCGTGGCGAAAGAGAAGATGGAACAGAGCAGAATGTAGGGACGTAAGGAGACATATTTCTTTGTCCAAGACTTCATTTTTCCTTTCTGTCCATTTTTTGGTGTTATTAGAAAACTTGTGGGCAGTAGTGGTGGCCAGGCAACGGGCCAAGACCCGGCCCGGCCCGCCACGGGCCCTCTAACACACGGTCCGCGACCGGCATGCTAAGAATCAAGGGCCGGTTCTATGAACCGGCCCGAACCGTCGGCTCATCGACCCGGCGGTTCACGGGCCGGGACGGCTCTTAAAAAAACAATTTTTTTTTAACAATGTGGCCTGCCGTCCGGCCCGGCCTGGACCGACGGGACCAAAATATAAAAAATGGAACCGGGACCGAACCGCGACCCTACGGGTCCGGTTCAACGATCCGGCCCTTAGGGAGCTCAATTCGTGTCGGGCCGGTGCCGGTTCGCGGGCCGGTTCTCGGGCCGGTTCGGCCCGTGAACATCTCTAGTGGGCAAATAGGCAAATTGTAATTAATAGTGTGTATTAGTGGTATGTGGGAATTATAGTCTATAGATACCTTTTTATTTTATCAAATTAGGATTAAATCGATATTAAGTACGTGATTTTTTAAGTTAAGCATAATTTTGTTCTTTTAAACTAGAAAGATCAATGTAAAACAAAAGGAGTACGTGATTTTTCAAGTTAATTATCTGCTTCGTGGGTTTTTTGCTATCAAATTATGACAATAACTTGAAAAATCCAAGCACTTCCGGTTTTCAAGTATCTTAATTTGTCGAAAAATATTTACAAGTGTCCATAAATGCAACCGGCCACAAGTCACAAAGCATAAATTGCTATTTTGCATATATTCGAGTTTCACGATATGGAATACGAACACAACATGATACGATAGAAAATATATATGATTGTAAATGGTGTGTAAAAGGACCGGGATATGCTCTTGACACGTTCAATAAACATGTAAAACAACACCAGGAGGTGTACTGTAGAGACTTCGACGATTAAGTCAGTATGTGAATGAAGAAGACGATAAACAGTAAATGTAGAGTTTGTATGCGTGTAATAGTGTGTGGAGTGTAAGTGGACATAATTTTACCCCTTTATATAGGTGTGATACCTTGTTATACCAGTTCAAACAGCCGGGTGCCTAAATTACCTAATTCTGTTAGGTCATATGGTTCATCTAATCATACGACCGGAACGACTTCCTTTGAGCTAGATTGCTTCTACATCCACTGCATACATCTAGTCTCAGCTTGAGCCATCGACCTACATACTTCCCGATCGAGCTTCTACTAGGCCAGTTGGGGGTCGTAGAGTCTTCGACCTCTAGTGTCTTCGATCTTCGATCGACATGCTGATTCTCCCAGTTTGGTTAGATTGCTTCTCGGGTCGAGTCAATCTGATATATGATATCCCATATCAATAATGATAAATGGTATGAAATGAACGATACAATATATAGTCAGAAATACAACATAAAAACTCGAAGTTAAAATTAATTAAAATTAAATTTATTAATACATTTATGATCAGATAGAATTGATATTACGGAATATATGACGACATGACCTGCCACCTCTAATTTGTGTTTGAAATAAAGAGTGCAAACTTTTTGTTTTTTAAAAAAATTGCGAAATATATTTCAAGTGCAAATCAAATTTAAAGGAATTTGTATAACTAGACAAAGTTTTCTTGAGATTTATTAATATTACAACCAACTCCCAAAAATATGACAAAAAGATTTTCGTGGTTAGCTCAAAATCTTGACCTTAATTGTTAATTGCACATTAATCATCATATGCAAATAGATAAAAAATCAAAAATCTCATATTTCTTTAAAAAAAGGTCACAACCTTTATTGTTTTTCGATACTCTATGGCTATCAAACAAAAAAGCCTATGCTCCTTTCCCCATTTATTGACATTTTTTAAATGATCCAATAAAGTGTTGTATTATGCAAAATTTATATAGAATTTGTTTGGCAATCATGGGATAACTATTTGGTGTTTAGCGAACTATATCAGTTGTTTTGACCGACTGATTCTATTAGTTGTTTTTCAAATTGTATTTGATAAAATCAACTATCATTATATCTAATCATAAAAACGTTAAATATACTTTAAGATTTTCCTTAATATTGTAGTATAATTACCTTAATTTCCAAATCATTTACTTTTTTATTATTTGGTAAATTAATTTAATAATAATAATAACATAATTGTCCGAATTAAAAATTATGTATGTTATTGCTCATCTTTTCCATGAAAAAAAAAATGATCATAAAATGGCAGAAGGCAATATGATAGTTGAAAATGTGGTTAAACAATCTTAAGGGAAAACGCGTACAAGAAAATTATTTTCTTCAAAGGAGCTATGGTTTCATATTTTGACCTTTTTTTTTTTTGGCAAAAATTGCTAATAAAAAAAGTTGATAACCCAACATGTTGTAATAGCTAATGCTTGAAAAACTAATTTTATACCAAATCAATTTACGTAATTAAAGAATATGGTATGATTTACTTGTTGTATATAAAAGGTCGGTTCTACTATAGAACCATTTGTTGGCTTCATAGTAAAACTGTCATTTTAATGATTTAGTGATGTAGCGCTGCTTCGAACAAAAGGAAAATAAGAGAAGAACTCTCAAAATCTGTATTTTTATGTCAACGATAAACTGTCTTCATAAGAGAGAAGAGGTGAATAAATAGTCCCAAAATCCTTAGGTTACCTAAACATCCTAAAAAAGGGAATAATACTTAAATAACTATTAAATAAAACATGAAATAATAATAAAAACTAGGAAATAAATAACTAGACTAAAGAAGGCCTCCGGTCCTATTTCTGCATAAACGTCATTGCGATCTCGTCTCCATCATTTAGATTTCTTTTCTTTTGGTATAAATTTTGTTAGAAATCAGTTAAAAGTGCCACGTACTGTTATTAGTTATTACACATGTGATTGTAGTTCGGTTGTAAAACCTTGATAAAAAAGTTAGAAATTTCGTAAGTTTTTAAATTGAGATGCACCCAATAAAAGGAAAACATTAGAAAAAAAAAAAAAAAAACGCTAAAAAATCGAATTGAAGCACATTGTAGTGTAATTAGTCTCATTTTATTAGAGTTTATAGGCATACGGGTTAGATTTGCCCAAAATTGCACCAAACTTAGAGAAAAATTGATAATCACAACTTTTAGAAATAACCGAATTGCACATAAACATATAAACACTTGAATCGAACCGAAAAATTTATGCACTAAAATAATTGCATCGAGTCGCATCGAAACGCATGATTCGACTCAAATTTCGATTTCATTAACCCTAATGCCAGCCTAAGGGTGCCATTAATGACGTAGTTTAAAAGTTTCCGTATAGATAACTATAAGAAAATAGAGTTCTAGTGAAGAATGTTTTTGTCACTATGTTGTCACTATATCTACTGTCACTATATCTATAGTTGTTGTCACTATATCTACAATAATTATAGATATTGTGACAATAACTGTAGATATAGTGACAACAATTGTAGATATACTGACAGTATATATAGTGACAACAATTGTAGATATAGTGACAAAAATTTTTTTCACTACAACTCTATTTTTTAGTGAATGAGGTTGGAGGATGGAGAAATAATTGGTGGAGTTGAAAAGCAGTTTGGCACAAAAAAAAAAAAGAGTCATGGGCTGCAACAGCTGCCAATCCGTGGGGGCTCTAGTGTATAATTCCAATAATTCTTGTATCGAGACAATCACGAAAGGGTAAAACCCGCGGGTTGTGACGGAGCTGTCGTTCCCTACTCAA
>CACSLK010017224.1:1152380-1166915 GCA_902706635.1 Striga hermonthica | reverse complement strand
AAAAATGGAGAATGAGACATTTAGACTTTGGCTAGAAACTGAACTTGTTATCAAAGAGAGGGGTGTCATGAGTTGCATTGATCGGTGCATTCGCTATAAAGATTGATAAACTATGATGGTCACTTGACTTGATACTTGATTGTTTGAGTTCTTAAAATGGATTCGTCTTGAGTCCGAATAAATTAATTTGAGTTGTTTGAACTATGCACTTATGTGAAATTGTGAGGCCCTGAGTAAAGTTCCACGTACTTGTTTTCTTGTCCATCTATGTGCTTATAGTTCTAAGTTGCTTGAAGACAAGCAACAGTTTATGTTTGGGAGATTTGATTGGTCGGAAAAAGTGTGTATTCTATATATTTATTAGCGTATTTTTATATGCTTAATTTTATCACACATATATATTTTTCGACTTATTTATTTCTTCAGGTGGATCTGGTGTTTTGATATATTTATGTTTTATTTTTAGGATATTGGATTATTTTTATGGAAGACGAGACGTTGAAGAAGGATTGAAAGCAGACCAGTACTAGGGTACCCCATATTCTGCCCCATACTCAGCCGTACACATGCTCAATCTTGGACCCAAAGATGAACAAGATAAGCCCAATATTTGAGGGCCTTGGACAAATATAGGGAAACTTCTTCAAAAATCCCCAAACCTCTTTTAATTTTCCTCCTCAGTCCCTACATAATTTTTTTTCCTCTATACTCCCTACCCTCTTAACCATCTTCCTCTTAACTCCCTATTATTTAAATAAGTCAAAAACAAATTGAAAATGACATCATCCCCACTATCATTCATCTCATCTTATTATTTTATTATTTTTCTCTCTCTCCACTACTTTCTTATTTTTTTGTTATTTTTCTTTCTCTCTCTTTCCACACATTTTTATTTTTTTTACTCATCTTTTACTATTCATCTTTTCTACTACTTTTTTTTTCATAATTTTTTATTAATTTTATTTTTCTTTCTTTCCACACAATATATAGGTACTAAATTACAACAACATTGGTATTGTCCTACTACATTATAGGTATTATTTTTGTAAACAATTATTTACAGTATATATTCATTTTTGTTCATATAAGTCGGTATTAAGGGACAACATATAAGTACTGAGTTACTAAAACATTGGTACTGTCTTATTCTAATATAAGTATCAGTTTTGTAACTCGTTAAAACAAACTATTATGAATGAGTGTAATGCACGGGTAATAGATATTCATTAATATTATAAATTAAAAAATATCACTAGATAATATGAAATCAATATGTAATACTACCCCTATATTAATTTATTTAAAATGTTATATGAAATTTAAATTTGTGCAAAATTATATAAAATATGTGTATTTAAAATTATTACATAACTTGTATGATGTACATAACTGTTAATAAGTTATATTATTTCATTTTAAAATAAGTGTCATTTTAAAATTTTTATTCAAAATTCAATTTGAATACACAGTGATTCCATAAAACAAATATTTTGATAAATTTTTTATCATATATTTAAAAATATATATAAATAATAAGTATAATATTAAAACTTATATCTTTTCATTAATTAATATAAATTTATTTTTGTATAAAACTACCCAAATAAAAAAATATTTTACTAATCTTTATTTCAAAAGATGTATCAAAGATTAAATAATAAATTTTATTACAAAAATAATTATTCAAAGATGTATCTAATTTTCAAGAGGAATATATATCAACTAGTATGATACCCGTGTACTACACTGGTACTTAAATATATAAATATTTGTACAATAAAAAAATTAAAATAATTTATTTGTTATTTGTAAAATTATGTATAATGAATATACAAATATAATTAATAACTAACACAATAGTAACTAATTTAAAATGGAGCCCGTTTTTTTGTACTTAATTTCTTAGTTTATTTAAAATATATGAAAAATAGTATTAAAATGATTATTTTATGGTGTATTAATGAATTACATTTTATTATATTATAAAAATTTATATTGTATTTATATTTTTTATTTTTTTTAAATTAGATTTCTTATAATGATACATATAATTATTTTTTATTTTATATATGCAATATGGATGTCAAATTGAAATTATAATAAAATACAAATAAAATATATATAATAAAATACAAATAAAAAATTATAAAGATGTAAAAATAAAAAGAAATAAAATTTCAATATAAATGGTAATTAAAACAAGATCATATTATTTATTTTGAAACTCCGTGTGTCAAGAAAGACTAAAATTTTAAATACTCATTTTTTGAAAATTAAACACTTCATTTATTTTTGTAAAAGAAAACAAATAAATATTATAATAGGATACAAACCAATTTAATTTGTGATATATGGAATGTTTCACCTAAGTGATTTTAATTGCAATAAATATGGAATGTTGCGGTTGTGGGTATATCAAGGGATGATCTTTATTTATATTGAAAGTAAAAGACAAATTTGTTTCCATAAAATAAAAAATTACCTAAAAATAAAATTATAAGATTAAAGATTTATTGAGTTCATGACTACTTGTCGAGGAAACTTAATTAAACACATTCAAATACTTATAGAAATTATGCAAAAAAAGGCTGCCGCTGATCTTCTCGACCCTGGGGAAAATATGCAGCTGGAGTCGCCGGAGATCCACAGGCCAGACAACTCGGAAGAAATCTGGGACGGTGACAATGATCATATGAATGAAGATGGGACCTTGTTGTCTCAAGTGTCGAGCTCTATTTGACGTGTGTCATTCCTTTATTGTTTATGTCATTATGAATATAATAGTTTGGAATGTTCAAGGAGCGGCTTCAGGGAAATTTTTCCGAGCCTTTACAAATATTAAAAATCATTACCATCCAGATGTTTTTGCTATTTTTGAGCCCCGAATCAGTCGGGAGAATGCTGACAATTTTATTCGTAAGAGTGGGTTTGATTACTCATTCCGAGTAGAAGCTTCCGGCTTCTCGGGAGGTATCTGGATCTTATGGAAAGAACACACGCAAGTTGAAGTGTTAAAGTTTCACCGCCAATATGTCCATACCCGAGCAGTCAAGGATGGAGTAGAAGCCTTGGTCACTTTTGTCTATGCTAGCCCAAATCCCACTACTCGACGCTTGTTATGGCCGGATCTTCAACGCCTAGGTACGAGAATCAATGAACCGTGGCTTATCGGCGGAGACTTTAATTGCATCCTCCGGAAAGATGAACGACGAGGCGGCGCTAACAACCGTACTATCACCAGCGACGACTTCTCTGACTTGCTTTTCGATTGTGAGCTCCACGAGGTTCGCACTGATGGTTTCTTATTCACGTGGGAAAGAGGAGGTCTGAAGCAGAAGCTCGATCGTTTTATCGCGAATTCGGCATGGTTAAACACATTCCCGTTGGGGATGGTCCAACATCTTCCTCGCACCAACTCAGACCATTTTCCGTTACTAATACGGTGCGATGCCCATCACATGCCAAATCCAAGAACGAAGCCTTTTAAATTCCTTGCTCCATGGCTTCTGCATAAAGGATTCCCCGATCTTGTACGACAATCTTGGGAGGGAAGAACTTATTTCGAAGCGGCCCATTCCTTCAAGCAACAAGCGACAGAGTGGAATTTTCATGTGTTCGGGAATATTTTTAACCGTAAGAAGCGGTTGCTAAGAAGAATTGCAGGAGCCCAACGTGAGTTACAGAAATACTCTACTCAACGCCTTATAAACCTTGAGGCTGCCCTATGTCAGGAATTGGAGGAGGTATCTCTGCAAGAAGAGTTGCTTATGATTCAAAAATCACAGAGAGACTGGACACTCTTCGGCGACAGAAACACGAATTACTATCACAGACAAGTGAAACATCGCCGTAATCGCAATAAAATCTTATTTCTTAATGACGCTAATGGAGTTAGGATCGCCGACCAACGTGGTATGAGAACTATAGCAGTGGACTTCTTTCGCGGGATTTACACTGAGAGTGGGCCGGGCCAAAAGACAACAATTCCGAACTTATTTCCCCATCTCGATATGCGGTTATTTGATCCTATGAAACGGGAAGTCACGGAGCCAGAAATATTTTCTGCTTTAAATAATATGAAGCCACTCAAAGCCCCAGGCCCAGATGGACTTCACGCCTTGTTCTTTCAACGACAATGGAAAAGTGTCGGGCCGCAAGTCTGCGATTTAGTTCGAGGAGTGTTCCGGGACGGAGTTGTACCCACGGAGTTGAATAAAACTCTACTCGTGCTCATTCCGAAGGTAGAGAACCCGGATTCTATAAAGCAATTTCGCCCGATAAGCCTTCTTAACGTGGTCTACAAAATAATTACTAAAGTGATAGTTAAAAGAATGAAGCCAGTCCTCCCTTTTATTATTGGTCATGCGCAAGCGAGCTTCGTCCCGGGGCGTCATATTACGGATAATATTGTGGTGGCCCAAGAGCTTATTCATTCAATGCGTACAAAATCCGGCCGACGAGGGTTTATGGTGATAAAAGTGGACTTGGAAAAAGCTTACGATTTCTTGAGATGGGACTACATCGAGGAATCTTTATGCTCGGCGGGCTTCCCAACGAATATGGTGCGCACTATCATGACATGTGTTTCCACAGCCTCCATGCAGCTCCAGTTCAATGGAGAGGTTAGCGATGCGTTTTTGCCTTCTCGGGGTGTGCGTCAAGGAGACCCTATGTCACCATATTTGTTTGTAATTTGTATTGAACGGCTAGCCCACTTGGTTCAATCTCGAGTCAACGATGGCTCATGGAGACCGATACAGGTGGGTAATGGGGAGGTCCAAGTCCCTTGCCTAATGTTTGCCGACGACTTGTTATTATTTCTCGAAGCTTCGGAAGATCAAGGGATTTTAGTTAAGCATACGCTGGAGGATTTTTGTGCAAAGTCTGGACTTAAGGTGAGTCAGTCGAAGACAAATGTGTTTTTTTCAAAGAACGTTCCCCGAGAGCGTCAACAGCACTTGGCACGGCTAATGAACTTCAGTGTGGTTGATTGTCTCGGCAAGTACCTTGGCGTGCCTCTCATTCATGGACGTGTTACTAGCCAAACTTACGAGAATATAGTCGCTCAAGCTGATCGCCGGTTGGCGGGATGGAGGGCCCGATCTTTATCATTGGCAGGTAGATGCGTCTTGGCACAATCTGTTGTGAGTACTTTGCCGTATTATACCATGCAGACGGCTAGTCTTCCCATGTCGGTCTGCGAGAGCCTGGAAAAGAAGTGTCGATCGTTCTTATGGGGAGGAAGTAGCACCCAAAGGAAAACTCCTCTTGTTTCCTGGACAAATGTGTGCCAAAGCAAAGAATCAGGGGGCCTGGGATTAAAGAGACAAAAGGAGATGAACATAGCGCTGCTAATGAAATTGGGCTGGACTTTTTTGACGAAACCAAACACCTTGTGGGTTCGTCTAATTTCAGCAAAGTACAAACTCAACCCGACAACTATGGGGGACGATTTTTTATTTCCAAAGGGGTCCACGGTCTTGAAGGCCATTGGTCGAGGGTGGTCGGCGGTGATGAACGGGGTTCGATGGTCTCTTGGGGATGGCAAGAAAGCTAAATTCTGGCGGGATAAGTGGTGTCATCTTGCGACGCCTCTGTACTCGTTTGCGACAGGCCCAATCCCAGAGGAACAACGTGAGTTACCAGTGGCGAGTTTTGTGACCAACGATGGTGCATGGAATTGGAGTATGTTCGCGAGTCGGCTGCCGGCGGGGGTGCTGCTCAGAATTGCCTCGATTTTACCTCCAAATGACCTCATCGGTGAAGATTCAATCTATTGGGGACTCTCGGAAAATGGGAATTTCACAACGAAGTCTGCCTACGCCTCGTTGTTCCCACCCGCGCCGATAAACAACCGAGTTTTATGGAGTTCAATTTGGCATTGGGTGGGCCCTCAACGCGTTCGACAATTTCTATGGCTCGTAGCACAAGATAGATTACTGACGAATTTGGAGCGTAGCCGTCGTCACCTAGTGAGCTCACCAACCTGCATGTTGTGTGGGGAGGCCGAGGAATCCGTGATCCACGCACTTCGGGATTGTGATAAAGCGGCTCAGATTTGGAAACGTTTGCTACCGGTAAACTTTCAGGGCCTTTTCTTCAACCTGAATTTGCAAGAGTGGGTCCTGCAAAATTTACTCAACAAGCTGCAGGTGAGTATTGAGGGTTGGGAAATTTTATTTGGTGTAACTGCTTGGAGAATATGGAATGGTCGCAATGAGGCCCTTCTAGCGGATAAAGAATTTATGGTCTCACAAAAAGTGAGGGAAATTGATAAAATAGTTAAAAGCATTGATATGGTGGTTTCGGCCGAGAGGATGATGGGTGGATTAGGTGTGGGCCGGCAAACCCGTTGGATCGCTTGGAGGGCTCCACCAGCTGAGATGGTTAAAATTAATACCGATGGCTCTCTTATTCGATCCACCGGCATGGCATCGGCGGGAGGTCTTGTGCGAGATGAAGGAGGCCAGTGGCTCGGGGGTTTCGTCATGAATATCGGATATACTACGATTACGGGCGCCGAGCTATGGGGGTTATTCCAAGGTCTCCAACTAGCTTGGGATTTGGGATATCGAAACGTTGTCGCGGACGTTGATAACCAAAGTGTTGTCAACATGGTCACGGGGACCCCGGTGGAGAGCTTGGGGGTGCACGGGGCGATTGTTAGAGCTATTCGAGAGATGGTGTGTCGAGATTGGACAGTGCACATTGCACACTGTTATCGCGAAGCTAATTTTGCTGCAGACTGTTTGGCGACGCTAGCCCATTCATGTCCCAGTGGTTGTCAGCGATTGTTCGATCCACCGACAGAAGTCAAACCGTGGCTAACGCATGACGTCTTTGGCGTTGCGTACCCACGGAACACGACTCTCTAGAGGTGCTAGGCTCCGGCCTCCTTCCATTGTACCAAAAAAAAAAAAAATACTTATAGAAATTAATGTATAAGTGATGTTGAGTAATATAAACATCATTTAAGACCAAAATTCGATGTTTTTTATGTTCGTCAGAAGTGGTACCGAAGACGCGATATTGGGTACTAAACTACCATTTAATGGGTACTGTCTAACTCTTGGAGTGATACTAGTTTACAAACATTGACCAAAATTAAAGTAATTCATATTGGTTGACCAAAGTAGGTACTGAATGATTAAAAATTGGTACTGAATACAAACATTATATGTACTATTTCTAGAAAAACAGGTACTATTTTACTATGTGCGATTTTATTAAACAAGTACTAGATGAGTTTAAAAAAATGTAGGTGGAATTTAAGCTAGTTATGTGTGTTCGATGAGATGAAGTATATCACTCAATGAGATGAAGTGTATTAGTAGTGCTTGTTCATTATGTATTGAGTTCGTAACCAACTTGTGATGAAACTTAATTAAACACATTCTAAATCTCATAGAAACTAATGGGGGAGTGTTTTGGAGTCATGTAACATCATTTAAGTCCGAAATTTGGTGTTTTTTATGTTGGTTGGAGTTGGTACTGAAGACCCGATATCTGCTACTAAAACCCTATTTGATGAGTACTATCTAACTCTAGGGCTGGTACTAATTTTACAAATGTCGACCAAAATTGAATAATCCATTTTCGTTGACTAAAATAGGTACTAATTGATTAAAAACAGGTACTGCGTAGAATAACTATCGGTACTATTTGTTGTAAAACTGGTACCATTCTACTAATCGTGATTTCTTTAATTATTCATGTCTATCATGTCACGTGGATCTTTCACGCTTGATTTTAGTTGAAAAATAGCCGAATTTCAACATATAGGTAGAGTTTAAAGTAGTCATGTATAATCATTCAATGAGATATAGCGTATCATTCAATGAGATGAAGTGTTGGTAGTGTTTCTTCATTAGTGTGTTAGGTTCGTGACCAATTTGCGATTAAACTTAATTAAACACGTTATAAATCTCATACAAATTAGTGTAAGAATGATTATTTGTCATGTAAACATCATTTGAGACCACAATTCGGTGTTTTTTTATGTTCGTCGGTGTTGGTACTAAAGACCCAATATTCGGTACTAAAACACCAAAATCTGGTACTATCTTACTCTAAGTCTGGTACAATTATTGCAAATTGACCACAATTGAATAATCCATTTTCGTTGACCAAAAGTTGGTATTAATTGATCAAAAACAAGTATTTCGTAGAAGAAGAAGTGGTACTATTATTCCCAAAACTGGTACCATTTTAATAAGATAAAGTGTTGGTAGTGTTTTTTCACTAGTGTGTTGAGTTCGTCACCAATTTGCGATTAAACTCAATTTAAAATATTTTAAATCTCATACAAACTAATGTGAGAGTGATTATTGGTCATATAAACATAATTTGAGACCGAAATTCGATGTTTTATTATGTTTGTCGGAGTTGGTATTAAAGACTCAATACCCGGTACTAGAACACTGAAGGCTGGTACTATCTTACTCTAGGTCAAGTACCAAGTATTGCAAATGTTGACCACAATTGAATAATCCATTTTCGTTGACCAAATATTGGTATTGATTGGTCAAAAACAGGTACCAAGTAGAAGAAGATGTGGTACTATATTGGCTAAAACAGATACTATTTTAAGAATCGTGATTTCTCCAATCCTTCATGTCTACCATGACACGTGGATCGTTCACGCCTGATTTGAATGAAAAATAGTGTAAGTTACAACATATAAATAGAATTTGAAGTAGTCATATATGATTATTCTGTGAGATGAAGTATGTTATTCAATCAAATGAAGTGTATTAGTAGTGTTTTCCCATTAGTTTGTCGAGTTCATGACCATTTTACGATTAAACTCAACTTAAAATATTTTAAATCTCATACAAACTAATGTCAGAGTGATTATTGGTCATATAAACATTATTTGAGACTGAAATTTGATGTTTTATTATGTTCGTAGGAGTTAGTACTAAATACCCGATACGCGGTACTAAAACACCGACAGCTGATACTATTTTACTCTAGGTCTGGTATCAATTATTGCAAATGTTGACCGCAATTGAATAGTTCATTTTCATTGACCAAAAATTGGTACTAATTGATCAAAAACAGGTACCATGTAGAAGAAGATACGGTACAATATTGGCTAAAACATGTACTATTTTAAGAATCATGATTTTTCTAATCCTTCATGTCTACCATGACATGTGGATCGCTCACGCTTGATTTGAATGAAAAATAGTGGAAGTTAAAATATATAGGTAGAATTTGGAGTAGTCATGTATGATGATTCTATGAGATGAAGTGTGTCATTCAATGAAGTGAAGTTGTATTAGTAGTGTTTTCTCATTCGTGTGTCGAGTTCATGGTCATTTTATGATTAAACTCACGTTAAAACATTTTAAATCCCATACAAATTAATGTGAGAGTGATTATTGGTCATATAAACATAATTTGAGAGCGAAATTCGATGTTTTATTATGTTCGCCGGAGTTGGTACTAGAGACCCGATATCCGGTACAAAAACATCGAAAGCTGGTACTGTCGTACTTTAGGTCTGGTACCAATTATTGCAAATGTTGACCACAATTGAATAATCTAATTTCTTTGACTAAAAGTTGGTACTAATTGATAAAAAATATGTACTTCGTAGAAGAAGAAGCTGTACTATTCTTCCCAAAACTGGTACCATTTTAATGAGATGAAGTGTTGGAAGTGTTTTCATTAGTGTGTTGAGTTCATGACCAATTTGTGATTAAATTTAGTTAAACATGTTATAAATCTCATAAAAACTAGTGTGAGAGTGATTATTTGTCATGTAAACATCATTGGAGACACAAATTCGGTGTTTTTTTATGTTCGTCAGAGTTGGTACTAAAGACCCGATATCTGGTAGTAAAACACCAAAGCTAGTACTATCTTACTCTAGTTCTGGTACCAATTATTGCAAATGTTAACCACAATTCAATAATCCATTTTCGTTGACCAAAAGTTGGTACTAATTGATCAATAATTGGTACTGAGAAGAAGAAATAGTGGTATTATGTGCGTCAAAACAGGTACTATTTTACAACAATCGGTTTTATTTTACATTCGCCGGAGTTAGTACTGAAGACCCAATATCTGGTACTAGAACACCATAATTGCGGTATTATCTTACTCTAGGTCTGACACAAATATTGCAAATGTTGACCAAATTAGAAGTAATCCATTTTTTGTTTTTTTCTACGAAGTAGGTATTAGTTCATCAGGAACCGGTATTACATAGACGAAGGGGTGGTATTATTTGTTGAAAAACTGGTAACATTTTATGAAACTCGTTTTTTTATGTTCGTCAGAGTTGGTTGAAAAATATTAATTAATATTGGTAATATTATTAGTTAATATATTAAACGGATCGTTTACGCGTGATTTGGTTGAAAAATAGTGGAACTTAAAACATGTAGATAGAATTTATAGGTAATCCATTTTTTGAAGTAATACCATTATTTATTATTTTTACAAAGTAGGCACTAATTGATCAATAACTGGTATCAAACATAGTAAAATGTGGTACTATTTGTTGTAAAACTGGTACTGTTTGACAAAATTCTTTTTTTTTTTAATGTTCCTCGAAGTTGGTATTGAAGACCCGATATATGGTACTAGAACACCATAATATTGGTACTAAATTTTGCAAATGTTAGACCAAAATTAAAGTAATTCATTTTTTTTCTTTCTACAAAGTACGTACTAATTCATCAAGAACTGGTACTACATAGAAAAAGATGCGGTACTATTATCGGTAAAACTGGTACTAAGCTGATGAAAACAGGTATCATTAAGAACTTGCACATCTTTTTTCCTTTCTACAAGAGTAGGTACTCAACACTAAAAAATTGGGTATTAATATCTCATAATGTTGGTACTTATGTGAGGAAAAGCTGGTAAAAGTTTAAAAAACATAAAAAAAAAAAAAAATCATATCATTTTTTCCCCTCTAAGGCACCGCACCTCCGCCTCAATCTCCTTCCCCTCCTCCGCGACTTTAGAAATTCTTCTTCACACGCATTTCCTGTGTTTTTTGTCCTCAAACTCCCCAATATATAGACATCCCCTTTTTATTTCTTCTTCTCAACCCCAGTAAACAAATTAAATCGTACAAAAAAAAAAATTAAATTCAAAAACCGACCAAACAAATACTCGATTTCACTCAGATTTCTATGATAAAATGACGGATGTGGATTGAAAACGAAGATGGCTGCCTCTGATCTCTCCAGCAAGTAGCCAAAATTTGATGATATGCAAATGAGAGCTACCTCTTCTGTGAAGTTTCTTCTTCCTCCACAAGCGATTTCTGACACCTTAATGCCTCCGCATCTTTTTAGGCAATCCAAGCTTTCACCTTGTTATATAGGAGAATTAATTGGCATAGAAGTACCAAGTTACTTCAAGAGATGAAAAATAAGAAAAACAGGAATTAAAGGATAGGGTGTAAAAGACAACTTAAAGAAAACTAAGAAAAACAGGAATTAAAGGATAGGGTGTAAAAGACAACTTAAAGAAAACGTATGCCATCCTCAAAAAAATATCATGTCGCATAAAGCGAAAAGAGATATTCAGCAGAAGCTATGTTCAACATATGGTACAATTATTAAATGGGTTGTCAAATAAATAGTATATAAACATGGTTATATGTTCTTCCTGCAAATTCGACTTAAGTAAATAAACAAAACCTTAGTTTCTGTTACATGCTTTTTTTCTTCCGGGTAAACAATAGTATAAGGTATTCAATGATATTAACTGAACAGAGAAAAAGGCAAATAAGAGCAATACCAGTTGTTGTTCAAAGAGGAAGCTTGTGCACACAACTAGGTTCTTCAACTCGAGACAATTCTTATCAGTTTATCCATCAAATACAAACTTCAACACAAATTTAGTTGTCCCACCACATAGAAATGTCTTCTCACTAACATTATCAAGAATCCTAAATAATTCCCATGAAACCAGACATTTGGATGCCAAAGCCAATAGATTAAAAACAAAGTTGGGTCACATTCATAAACATATTAACTTGTGAAACATAGACACTACAAAGACCTTTCATAAAATTTTTGACATGCAAATATTGCAATTTTTAAACAAAAAATGATCAAAATAAAATCAGTACTCTTCTTACACAGAAATTTGGGCACACCCATAAGATTCAATGAACCACAAAATTAGTCTGGGAGAAAATTTCAAATATAAAACGGCACCAAAAAAGAAAAATAAAATAAACTTAAAAAGGTCCCGATATTTTTGTTCTTACAGATATAAAAATTATCAAAACTCACTTAAAAAGCTTATATTTAACAAGAAACAAGCGTAATCAAGTGAAAAACATGGAACCAGCTCACACAAGAAACAACAAGCGTAATCAAGCCCTTATAATCGAAGATCCAGAGCTCTCGACGGCGCCCGACCGCTGATATCCAAATCGCCATCCCCCGATTTCTCGGCGGCGCCCGACCCTCCATGCGCCGCCTATGAGGCCTACCTCCGCCTCCCGGAGCTCCGTCGAATATGTTCCGCCGCTGAATTCCCTTCTTAGCGGATTGTAAGTGAAAGTAAAAACAAACAATTGAAAGAAAAAAATAAATAAAAAGTTTGAGTTGCGATTAGATTTTATTGAGGATTTGGGGATTTTGGAGCCGGCGATTTGGAGAGAAGTGTTTGTTCGGCGGAGAGAGAGATGCAGAGAGAAGAAAAAGAAAGGGAGTATTTTACTTTTACACAAAAAAATGAAAAATAATAACAATCACTATATATATGGGGAGTAATAAGGAAAGAGAAATTTACATTGGGGACTGAGAAGGAAGATTAAAATGTTTGGGGACTGAGGAAGAAATGCATTTGTGGGTTGGGGATTTATAAAGGAATTTCTGACAAATATAATGGTGGGGCCCAAACACTTGGATGACTAATTGGGAGAATTTTGGAGCACTCATGTGACGGACTGGAGGTTTAGGATTATATTGTGTATTATTTTATCTCCTAAGGACTTTAGTCTTGGGAGATTTTAATTGGCCAATAATTTAATTGAGAAATAAAGAAAGCAGCAGCGTGAGTTAATATATTTGGCTGAGGGATTTATTTTAAGGAGTTATTTATAAAAGGAAAACAAGAGCCACCACACATACGAAAACAGGAGAAAACATAAGCAGCTGCCTACATCACGCAAAAAGGAAAAAAACACGCGAACAGAGACTGAATGAGAGGAGGCGGGAGGCCGACGAATTGCGGAGGGAGACCGCACCCGCACACGAAAGGGGATAATCCTATTCTCTTTCTTTTGTTTTTATTTATTATGTTAGAGTAGTTTTTTATTTCTAGTTTCAGAGAAGTTGAACCCTACGTACTTGATGATGTTTAATTGATTTTCGTGGTTGATAATTTTAATATCTTTTTGGAATTATTTGTGTTATTTTGAATAATTAACCATGATATGTTGAGTCTTGTTTAGATTGATCACCTAGATTAGGCTTTCATATCTACTGCTAGATTCAAACTGTCAATCCGTAATTGTTGATGTGTTTAATCAATTAGAGGCTACCGGAAGATGGTAACTACAGGGGATAACACGACCTAATTAAGTGAATGAAAATTTTGCTACTTAGTCTAGCCTATTTTTCTAAATCGTAAAGCGGCTAATTGAATTAAATTTAGGAAGCGTTTCCTAGACTGTTCAAGAGGTCAAATTTTATCGTAGAGCATCTCGTGGTTAGATTAAAAATAAGAAAAAATTCGGGTAACAGACCGTGTCATTACCTAGGGCTAGTAATTCCATAAGATAACAAGATTTGATACCAAAGTCGATTAGACGAGTCGGTCGAGGGTGTAGACGAAACCGTGAACTAGATTTTCTTTTATTTGTTTTATTTTATTTTTATTTTCATTGTTTAGATTTCATTCTTAGATATATTAATTATTAATTCAGAATCCCCCATTTTATTGCTTTCATAATAGTTTCAATTAATACAAGATTATCACAATTTGGTTCACACTCCCCGTGGAATCGACCCTTACTTGCCACTACTACTAGTTAGTAGAGGTTGGTTAAGGAAAACTCATAAATTTTAATTTTGCCGCGTTGCGACGCGCGGTCACCGGGTAATTATCAGTTAAGTTTTCTACTAGCGTGACTGGGTAATGCCAATGATACTAGTAGAGTTATTTGTTAGCGGGATCGGTTGATGTCGAATGCACTAGTAAGTAGCCATACCGACGTTCATGAAATTAGGTTAACGACGTAAATAGCTAATCAGTTGGGTAAA
The DNA here is from genome assembly GCA_902706635.1 of Striga hermonthica. Classification (NCBI taxonomy): domain Eukaryota; kingdom Viridiplantae; phylum Streptophyta; class Magnoliopsida; order Lamiales; family Orobanchaceae; genus Striga; species Striga hermonthica. Next base: position 1,152,669 of record CACSLK010017224.1, on the reverse strand, counting down.
TTATGGAGGCTTGAAAAAAGAGTCACTAGTCCGAATTTACCTTGAGGCTTGAAGTTGGGATGTTATCAGTAAGCAGTGAGACAGTTGATGTTGCATGTGTATATTATTATTATCCTATCTGTGTTTATGCTAAATTGATGCATAGTATGAATTTTACCACTTAGTCGACGGTGCTCACCCCTTTGTTTTTCAAGTTGATCTAGCTAGCGGCGGACACGAGAGGACGGGCATAGTCATCATTAATTATGTTTTTTATATTTCTGCAAACTCTGTTAAATTTAAATTCAAT
>CACSLK010017224.1:1103176-1117963 GCA_902706635.1 Striga hermonthica | reverse complement strand
TCATGTCAGTTAAGTCTTGTGCCTGAGTGCACGCCTTCTTGTACTCTGTAAATACTCTTTGAGTTGCTATATAATTATTCTTTTCGTTGCGAAAAAAAAAAAAGAACCGAAAAATTTATGCACTAAAATAATTGAATCGAGTCGCATCGAAACGCATGATTCGACTCAAATTTCGATTTCATTAACCCTAATGCCAACCTAAGGGTGCCATTATTGACGTAGTTTAAAAGTTTTCGTATAGATAACTACAAGAAAATAGAGTTCTAGTGAAGGATTTTTTTGTCACTATGTTGTCACTATATCTACTGTCACTATATCTATAGTTGTTGTCACCATATCTACAACAATTATAGATATTGTGACAATAACTGTAGATATAGTGACAACAATTATAAATATACTGACAATATATATAGTGACAACAATTGTAGATATAGTGACAAAAAAATTCTTCACTACAACTCTATTTTTTAGTGAATGAAGTTGGAGGATGGAGAAATAATTGGTGGAGTTAAAAAGCCGTTTGGCACAAAAAAAAAAGAGTCATGGGCTGCAACAACTGCCAATCCGTGGGGGCTCTAGTGTATAATTCCAATAATTCTAGTATTGAGACAATCACGAAAGGCTAAAACCCGCGGGTTGTGACGGAGCTGTCGTTCCCTACTCAAAAAAAAAAAAGGAGAAAAAGAAAAAAATGGAGAATGAGACATTTAGACTTTGGCTAGAAACTGGACTTGTTATCAAAGAGAGGGGTGTCATGAGTTGCATTGATCGGTGCATTCGCCATAAAGATTGATAAACTATGATGGTCACTTGAATTGATACTTGATTGTTTGAGTTCTTAAAATGGATTCGTCTTGAATCCGAATAAATTAATTTGAGTTGTTTGAACTATGCACTTATGTGAAATTGTGAGGCCCTGAGTAAAGTTCCACGTACTTGTTTTCTTGTCCATCTATGTGCTTATAGTTATAAATTGCTTGAGGACAAGCAACAGTTTAAGTTTGGGGAGATTTGATTGGTCGGAAAAAGTGTGTATTATATATATTTATTAGCGTATTTTTATATGCTTAATTTTATCACACATATATATTTTTCGACTTATTTATTTCTTCAGATGGATCTGGTGTTTTGATATATTTATGTTTTATTTTTAGGATATTGGATTATTTTTATGGAAGACGAGACGTTGAAGAAGGATTGAAAGCAGGCCAGTACTAGGGTACCCCATATTCTGCCCCATACTCAGCCCTACACATGCTCAATTTTGGGCCCAAGGATGAACAAAATAAGCCCAATATTTGAGGGCCTTGGACAAATATAATGGTGGGGCCCTTGGAGGACTAATTGGGAGAATTTTGAAGCACTCATGTGACGGGTTGGAGGTTTAGGATTATATTGCGTATTATTTTATCTCCTAAGGACTTTAGTCTTGAGGGATTTTAATTGGCCAATGATTTAATTGAGAAAAAAAAAGAAAGCAGCAGCGTGAGTTAATATATCTGGCTGAGGGATTTATTTTACAAAAAGAGTTATTTGTAAAAGGAAAACAAGAGCCGCCACACATACGAAAACATGAGAAAACATAAGCAGCCGCCTACATCACGCAAAAAGGAAAAAAACACGCGCACAGAGACTGAATGAGAGGAGGCCGACGAATTGCGAAGAGAGACCGCACCCGCACACGAAAGGGGATAATCCTATTATCTTTCTTTTGTTTTTATTTATTATGTTAGAGTAGTTTTTTATTTCTAGTTTCAGAGAAGTTGAACCCTACGTACTTGATGATGTTTAATTGATTTTCGTGGTTGATAATTCTATAATCTTTTTGGAATTGTTTGTGTTATTTTGAATAATTAACCATGATATGTTGAGTCTTGTTTAGATTGATCACCTATATTAGGCTTTTCATATCTACTGCTAGATTCAAACTGTCAATCCGTAATTGTTGATGTGTTTAATCAATTAGAGGCTACCGGAAGATGGTAACTACAGGGGATAACACGGCCTAATTAAGTGAATGAAAATTTCGCTACTTAGTCTAGCCTATTTTTCTAAATCGTAAAGCGGCTAATTGAATTAAATTTATGAAGCGTTTCCTAGACTGTTCAAGAGGTTAAATTTTATCGTAGAGCGTCTCGCGGTTAGATTAAAAATAAGAAAAAATTCGGGTAACAGACCGTGTCATTATCTAGGGCTAGTAATTCCATAAGATAGCAAAATTTGATACCAAAGTCGATTAGACGAGTCGGTCGAGGGTGTAGACAAAACCGTGAATTAGATTTTCTCTTATTTGTTTTATTTTATTTTTATTTTCATTGTTTAGAGTTCATTCTTAGATATATTAGTTATTAATTCAGAATCCCCCCTTTTATTGCTTTCATAATAGTTTCAATTAATACAAGATTATCACAATTTGGTTCACACTCCTCGTGGAATCGACCCTTACTTGCCACTACTACTAGTTAGTAGAGGTTGGTTAAGGAAAACTTATAAATTTTAATTTTGCCGCGTTGCGACGCGCGGTCACCGGGTAATTATCAGTTAAGTTTTCTACTAGCGTGACTGGGTAATGCCAATGATACTAGTAGAGTTATTTGTTAGCGGGATCGGTTGATGTCGAATGCACTAGTAAGTAGCCATACCGACGTTCATGAACTTAGGTTAACAACGTAAATAGCTAATCAGTTGGGTAAATTATTGAGGCTTGAAAAAAGAGTCACTAGTCCGAATTTACCTGGAGACTTGAAGTCGGGATGTTATCAGTAAGCAGTGAGACAGTTGATGTTGCATGTGTATATTATTATTATCCTATTTGTGTTTATGCTAAATTGATGCATAGTATGAATTTTACCACTGAGTCGACGGTGCTCACCCCTTTGTTTTTTAGGTTGATCTAGCCAGCGACGGACACGAGAGGACGGGCATGGTCATCATTAATTATGTTTTTTATATTTCTGCAAACTCTGTTAAATTTAAATTCAATTTGAATTTTTGAATTACGGTTTGGTTATCGAAATGTGTTTATTGTGAAACATTTATTTATGTTCTGAATGTTTTGAAAGAAAGACCAGTTTTTTTGAGTAATGTCCGTTTAGTTTAAATTAAAAAAACAATTAATAAAAAAGAAAATATTTAAATTTTTTCAAAAATCCGTGCTTTCCTTTAAATAAATAAGCGGGCGTTACACAAATGGTTTACGAATTCGTGGTACAACAAATTGCATGTAACAACCTTAATAATTGTCGTTAAAAATGTAATTAAAATTTGAGAAAGTTTGGTATGTATGTAAATATTAATGTCAATTTTTGTAATGTTTGTAAATAAAGAATATATATGTTTTAACAAATATTATATGTTTTGGTTAGTCAAAAGTTAATTTTTCTCAAAACAAAAACCAAATAAATTGGGCCTGGAATGTTCATAAGCAGAGGTAGAAGCCCACTAAGAAGCAGAGGTAGAAGCCCACTAAGAACTAGATCGGCATATTAACATGTGGCCACCATTAGTAGGAAAGTATTAGTCATCATATCATATCATATAAATAAGGCCAATTTGCACTTACACATTACTGATTTTAAAGTATTTGCACTTGTACAAGAGGTGAAATTTTATTTGCATATTTACCATAAAAGATCAGTTATTATATCAGTTATCAAATAAAGATAGCAACTGTCCCTTAATTTGTGCATGGATAAGAGTTTAGGATTAAAAAAAATATATGGTAAGTATGTACACCTACTAATTAGGATGTTGTTATAACCACTAACCGTCCCTTACTTATTTTTTGACGTAACAAAAAAATGTAGTACCTTAATTCGGTTTTTCAATGTGTTATTTAATTTTCCATTGCGTTTATACAGAACATATACATATAAGACCAGAAAATATACAGAATAAACCTAGAATTATTTATTTTCGAAATTCTTTTTGTTTACTTTTTTGTTATTTACATCTCGTGTTTTTTTCTGTATATTTATAGTATATTTTTTGGTTTAATACATACAAAATACACAATTAGGCTTATATATAGAAGATATACTCATTATATACTGACGACATAAATAAAATACACAACATATATACAAAAGATAAATCAATTCTTGTCAATATATACATAATATATACATAAAATATACAGAAAATACATTAGGCCACAAATTCAAATTTCAGAAATCAATTTATTCTTTCAGTCGCGAGCTCTCCTCCGGCCCACATCCGACCAATCTAGCGACCGTCATAGCCACCACGGCATGACCCCCGCGGCCTCCGGTTGTCAGCCACAATGACCCGACCACCATAACAGACCACCACGTTCTTTTTTCTTCAGTTTTTTCTTCTCTTTTTCTTTTTGTTGTTTTCATCGATGATCCCTCTGTTGCCCTAAAACTCAAAAAAACCTCACAATTTCTCTGTCAATGGCTACCTCAGCCTCCACAAGAGCAACACCCGCCTCCCGCCGGAGATCAATTGGGTATTGTACGTCTATAACCTTCCATTCAACATGACGAGCGGGGAAATGTATGGCATATTCGGGAAGTATGGCGCCATACGTTAGACCCGCATCGGCACCGTTCGGTATGCTTTTGCCAACCATGGGAGGGATTTTGTTTTTATCATAAATTTCCCCTTCTTAGGTTTTCTGAAAAATTGAAGATAATTGATAATTGTGTTTAAGAAGAAGAGGAAGAAGAAGGAGAGTGGGAGAAAGACTTGGTTTTTTGGAAGCCGAACTGTTTCCGTGAATTTTGCTAATTATTGATTATGTATCTAAATTATTTATATAATACACCTTAGGGAAATCTGCAAATAAGTATATGATTTCTTGCTATGTTGCTAATATTTGTAAAATGGTTTTAATTATGTAATAAAATATGAATTAGCTGGTGTAGGAGGTAATTTTCTCTATAAATAAACGTTTGGGGGCAGCTAAGGGTGTGACTGTTTGTCAATCCACTTAAAAAAAAAAAAACAATCAAAACTCAAATTTAACTCAACGCACTATCTTCAGTATTATCAATATAATTAAATAATATTAACCAATCATCCAACCAATCATTCTTATACATAACATCAACTCAGTGTTCCAAAAGTCGTTAGGCGCCTGCTAGGTGCTCGACCAGCGCCTAACGCCTAGAGCGCCTAGGCGGGGCCTAGGCGGTGTCTAGTCGGGGCCTAGAAATCAATATTAAATACTTTATTTTTTATTTATTTTAACTACCTACAAAATAAATTTATCTCAACTTCTAATAAATCGACACACCTAAGTCTAAATAATAAAATTAATATATTTGAAATAAAACATGAGAACAAAATAATGTAATTAATATTTAAAAAATTAAAAAAAAAATTAAAAAAAAAACTGAAAAATTGCCGCCGAACCGCCTAGAAGCGCCTAGGTCCGCCTAGGCGCCGCCTAACCGCCTGGTCGCCGAGCCCGCCAAGGCCGCCTAGGCGCCGCCTGACCGATTTTTTCTGTCAATTTGTGCAAATCGGAGGCACTCGGGCTGCCTAGGCCGATTTTTAGAATAGTGTTCATCTACTCACATAATTTTAACTATCACCTCCAATCATTTTTCTCTTACTTTTATATTATTTCAACTTTAATTATTTTATCTTAACTATTATTTTAATATATCCACTACCAACTAACCATATCAAATTTTTTAAAAAGTAACTATGATTAAAAAAAAACTAGTTAAAAACTAATCACCCCTAACTATCCGCAGAAACAGAGATTGCTCAATTTTCGCAGTTTATCCATCGATGGCTTCTTCCTTGTCACTCAGCCCAACCTTGTCACTCGGCCGTCCAATTGATCGGAAATTGTTTGCTGGAATTTCTAATTATCCGATTGTCGGAAAATTGATGGTTGGATCTTGTTCTTCTGCCCAATATTTTAGGTATAGGCTTAACTCCGCCTTTTATTCCAAAGCCATGAGAACGTTGGCCGAGCCTATATTGTCGCCTTCACCTACACAAAACCCATCATCATCCTCGTCATCTCCTTGGCTAATGCTGCCGCCTGCCTTTGACGTTGATGTTAGCGGCGCCGCCAGCAGGAGCTACAAGTTCTACAGCATCGCCGACAACAACATCGTAACCCTAAGTACAGGTAAAAGCAGCAAAGAAAGAGAGGAATTGACATGGTCGCCCATGTGGGTTACGGGATCTTCACACGGCTGGCTAGCTTTGCTGTGCCCCCGAAGCCGCAATCTGTTTCTTTATAATCCCATCTCCCGTCGACAGATAAACCTGCCTTCCCTTGGCGACCTGCCCAGTTACCCACCCACCAATTACCCTCGTGCATTCAAGGTCATCCTCACGTGCTCCCCAGATGGACCAAATTCCCGGGCCGTGATGATTTATAATAACATACGTGGGCTGGCCTTCTGTTGCCCAGGGTTCGGCAAGGAGTGGATCCGCATCGGAGATCACCACTGGTTTGATGAAAATAAGGGAGAGGCCTTCAGCCGAGGCTACAAAGATTGTGTCTATTCGACAAGACACGAAGCATTGTTTAGTCTAACGAAACATAGTGGTGTGTTGGAAACTTGGGATCTTAGGGACCCTCAGTCACCACGGGCTATGAAGATGGTCAGAGTTAGTAAGAAGGTTGGAATATTTTGCTACCAGAGGAGGACAAGGAAAGATGAGAGGAGGACAAGGAAAGTTGAGAAGAAGCTGCGGCGTACGAGTACTCCAGTGGAGCATCTTGTAGTGGCCGGGCAGGATCTTCTTGTGGTAACTCAATATGTGGTTGGTAGATTTGATTTTGATGGTTTGTATGTTGACACTGCTGACCCGTATGCCTTTGCCTACGAACGAGGCCTTCCGTGTGTGACTGTTGATTTTGATGTTCATAAATATGACCCTGAGGATGGGGAATTTAAGTATGTGGAAGGTTCGTCTTTGGGTGGTTGGGCTCTTTTTGTCGGCTTCTTTAGCGATGCAGTCGCGTTACCGGCGGCTGAGTTCCCGGAGCTGAAGCCTAATTCCATTTACTTCACGGATGCAATGGAAGATGTGCTGATTGACAATTTCAAAACTGGTGGCCATGACATTGGCATTTTCAATTACGTGGACAAGACTGTGTTTCCATGCTATTTTCCATGTGATGTCAAGAACATGAGAAAGTCTTTCCCAGCGCCTATGTGGTTCTTCCCAAGTCGTGAATGATGCCATACTGACGAATGTGTTGTTATTATTATTATTTTAACTATGCTTTAATGTTTCTCTATTAATTGGTGTCTGATGAGGTGACCTCCGGTTGCCGGACTGGAGTGGTCCGCTCAGGTGGTGATTTTGGCCGTCTGATGTGGTTTCAGTTAGCCGAGTTAGCCGTCTCTGGAGTTTCTGGAGCTATGTTCGGGCTGGGTTCTTATCCGTGTGGGCCGTCGACTCCGGGTGCGACCAGTTGGGGAAAGTGTTTACTCTAGTATTATGCATTAGTTTTGTTTCTTGTTGTTTGGATGTTGTTGGTACTGTTAGATTCTTCTTACTAGGAGTGCGTTGAGTGTGATTCTTCTGCTTAGAAGTGTGATTCTTCTTTAGAAGTGTGATCCTTCTCTTTAGAAGTTTGATTTTCTCCTTGTGAGAATATTTAGTTAGGTGTGTAGTGGGTGCGTTAGTGTGGCTATTTCTAGGATGCACTTCGGTGTGTAGTCCTCTCGCTAGATTCGGCGTGATGGTCGTTTGGCTTGTTCATGTCTAGTTGAAATTATCTGTTTTTATTCTATAAAATCTGTCGTTTCAAAAAAAAAAAAAAAAAGAAAATATGGTGTCTGTTCATTCCTTTCTTAGTATTGACATTTCTATTGGTGTTTTTATTTGAGAATTTTATATGGTTTAATTTAATGCATGTTTTGGGAATGGCTAGCGGATAATAAGGAAAAAGATAATATTTTTTAGCAATATTCTGTCTGTTTTATATGAAAATTCACAATTTATTTGTTAAACATATATGTTATTATTTGTATAGTGGAATGGAATTTGATAGGAATGGAATGAGTGAAAAATGAAATGAATATGAGAAAGTGAATGAGTAAGGGAAACATCATTCATTCTCATTCTCATGTCATTCACTCGTAGCAATCATGCCAATGTTGGATATTGGATTGAAAAGTTTAATAATATCTTGTATTTACAAAAAAAAAAGTAATTTGCGAGTTTTCTACTGTAGGTACCTGTATCGGTGAAGCTGAACCTTGGAGAAATCGGTGGACTCCAATGCTCTAATTTCATCATTGTTGCATAGTGGTGGCTCCTGCCACTTTTCAAAGAGAAAGAAAATGGAACAATAACGATCAGATGCCAGAACTGACGCCGAACTATGGCTGCGCCTTTTTTCCCTGTTCGCCAACTGATCTGGCATACAAAAGAGCCAGGTTCGCCATGTTTTAGCGTGGGTCTAATGGTGTTAAATAATTATATTAGTCTGAAGATAAACTAAGATCTCTAACATTATTATATATATATATACTAGTCGGGTTACGGCTGTGCACGCAATGTAGTCGATAATAAAATAAAAGTTTTTATGTACTACCAATCTTTAACAAAGAAAGTTCAGGATTTTGACTTCACTAATCATTCTATATTGTTATCTCCAAATCAAACCAGCACTAGAAAGGAGCACAGTATTAACTTGGCTGACCTCAATAATCAAGCAAATTTCTAAAAGTAACCGATTCTAGTATGAAATATTTAAAAAGATATAGAATGTTGAGTAACCTTTCAAAAATTGAAAGCGGCAATGAAAACCAATCCAATATTGGCACTACCAGACTTTTCATTTTCTTTTATGGTGGAGACTTGTGCTAGTTGTGTAGGAGATATAGAATGTTGTTGTGTTCTAAAAAGATATAGAATGTTGAGGAACTATTTGCAGGAACATAAGTTATTTATCATACACAGCCGGACCTATGTTAATTTATAACTATGCGTAAAGATTTAGCATTTACTAACTACACACCATCAGGATGTTTTCCAAATATTTATTGCTTTTTGTGGTTGTAAAAATAGTCTCTAGTCCATAATAACCCAGTAAAGTTTGATCCATACGAAAATTTATCCATTTATGTGGAAAAAATTGATACTTTTAAACTAAAACATCATATTTTAAAAACAATATAGTAAAAATGATATTTTGTAATGCTAGAATATTTTTTGTCAGACAAAGATAATGGATCGACCCACCACTCAACTCACCCAAATGATTATAGTAATGCATCAATAGTGACCCAATTTTGATACATTTGTGTGTTACATTTTGAATCGTAAGGAGATGCTAAAAGTAATGTGATGTTATTACAATTTCGATTTACTTTTTATATATTTGTGAATTATTGAGTCTTATGTTGTTAGCTAACAACCACAACAACAATGACGATGACATGACTGAGTTGGCGGTTGGGCGATGTTAAAAAAGTTCAACTTCAAGGGAGTCGAATTTGATGCTCTCCTTGATATGTCCAGTGATGAGTTCGCCAAGCTCTTCAATGCCCATGCTAGAAGAAGGCTCCATAGAGGTCTCATTTCAAATTCATTTGTGTTATTTCTTGGTCATCTTGAGGGTCTTACTCTCATTTCATGATACCAATTGAGAAGACCAACTTGCGTTTGAACCGCGTGCTTGGAAAACTTTACGTGATAGATGTTTATTTTGGTAGACATATATTTATACAACCGTGAATCGTGGGTTTCGACGAAAACCGGTCGTGATCCGAATTTAGTCACAGTTATATTGGGAAGGAGTTAGGCAGAATACACAAGGTTGGTAAGCTAGGAGGAATACCAAAGGCAGATAAGCTATGTATGCGGAATACCAGAGGTTGGTGAGTCGGGCGGATGTGGCCACCTATGCACCTTGACCAAAGGTTTCTCCCGCGGGGACCAGGGCATGGCCATGAAGAAGTTTGTAGCAATAAGGATTCTGAAGATCTAGGATATCTGACCTAATCTAGAGGTAGACATCAGAAAGACTCATTGTTAAAAGAGGCAGACATCAAAAAGACTTCTTGTCCAACAAGTAGTCTTCAACCTATACATGACCCCACCTATAAAAAGGGCATATGTTCATTATTTTTAGACATACACATACACATATGCATTATCTCAATACTCTGCCATTTTTCTCGAACATCTTACTGACTTGAGCATCGGCGTGCCCACATCGTGACTACCCTTGACGTGTGTTGCAGGTACCGGCGATCGAGGAAGCGCAACCCAGTTCCAAAGGAGATGTTTGTGACTTCGTGGCATAATATACAACTTAACATTTTTCATAATGAACAAGTAGATTCACGAAAAATATAAATGCCTTTTAACATGTGCATATAATATTTAAAGTGCATATAATATTTAACTTCCGTTTGTAGTCAGTTAGAATTGAAAATTTAAATGTTCAATTCTAATGATCATTATATGCTTTCAACAACAACGTATTCTTGCAACTAATTAGTGCCAAAAGGCTACATGAATGTTAGTATTAGACAATGATAGTCCAAAAGCATAACAATTACATACATTTTTCATATGCAACTTGTAGAATCTAGTTTTGCATATGGGGAAAAATTCTCTGAACTAAACTTTTTTTGCACAAGATGAAGACGGTCAAGGAGTCAGATCGGTGTTCTGACCTTCCATGCTACTTTAGACAATAACGAAATGTAGCCTCTCGCACACATCGGAGGAGGCCATCAGGGGACAAACCTTCTTCCGTTTGTTTAACGATTATAAGACTTTATCTTCCTAAGCATGTTTATTTAATTTTGTTTCCCTTTTACATAAAACTTCCATTGGTTCAACAACTTATGCTGATCCAACACAAAAACATAGGTTGGATGGTGAGGCTAGCCCACGAACGTAACAATTCTTGACAGAAAACGGGGCGTACGTAGTTGTACCCAAAAAATAAAGAGTTCCCCGTCTTTCTCTTTGCCTGGACACAATCGTGTATGGTCAAGTCCGAATTATTCCGCACTGAACCCTCCCAACTTTGACAACTGGAAAACACCAGACGACATAATATGAGCTGATATGCCCTCATAAAATTAGAAAATATCATACAACATATGCAGAGCCTCTGTAACTCAACAGTATCGGACAACCGTTGGTATCTGTTACATCATCACAATGGTTAGAAGCTAAGACTGAACAAAGAAAAAAGATATTACATGATTTATTGGTCGGGTGAATTGAATCCCAAAACATGTATTCTTCTACATGTTCAACTTAACGGGTGAATCGAACCAAAAAATTTCTTCACTAAAATAATTGAATCGAGTCGCATCGAAACGCATTATTCCACTCAATTTCGATTTCTTTAACCATAATGCCAGTCTAAGGGTGCCATTAATTAATAGTTTAAAAGTTTCTGCATAGATAATGTTTCTTGTTAAGTAAAGGATATTAGTCGCATGTATCATATAAAATTATACTCATGATTTAATTGCTTATAATTTATATTCAATAATTGAATTGCACATAAACATATAAATTCCCGAACCGAACTGAACACTTTATGTACAAAAATAATTCAATCGAGTCGCATCGCAACGCGACGCACGACTCAATTTATGATTTTATTAACCCTAATTCTAGTTTAAGGGTGCCATTAATGACATAGTTTAAAAGTTATCGTATAGATAATGTTTTTTATTAGGTAAAAGTAGGATATTAATCGTATCATATAAAATTATACTTATGAGTTATGATTTATATGCTTGAAATATTTCACTATCAACCACTATGTTAGAACTTAGAACCTAGTATTAAGACAAATTAATTATATTCTATAGTACTTTAGAGATATAAGAATTTCCTATTTGGGACATAAATTGCATATGCACTTGGTCACATACGTGGCCTGTAATAATAATCGACCATCCCCATTTTCTCAAGTGGGCTAGGATCTGATGGTCCAGCCCAATTCTGTCCCTTCATAATGAGCTTTTATTTAGCCCAAAATTTTTTAATCTGAAGTACTTTATGTAAAGAGATGTAAAAAATTCATATTTTGGATTATATTTTTGGGAAATGCTACGGTCCCGTTACGGAACCATTCCGTCGGGGTTTGTGACCGTTGTTCATTATGTAACCGTCGAGGATAGCTAATCTAACGGTTACAAACACCAACGGAATGGTTCCATAACGGGACCGTAGCATCTCCCTATATTTTTTTTTGGGATATTTTTATCCCTCCTACACATATGTAAAAGAATTATAATTCTACCACACACATGTAATTAATTATGATTTTGCCTAAAAGATAATATTTATCCACACTAATGCATAATGGCAGTTACCAATTAATTCTAACAATTCTCCACGTGCATTTAATTTGTCTGATTCAGTTACCATATCAATTCAACTCTCTCTCCTTATTTTGATCGTGATTTGCGTCCAGTTGCTATAAAAAAAAATTAAATTTTATTCTGAAAAATGTTACGCAAATAACTACAAAAAACAAAAAAGGTTGACATGTCGATTAAAATTAAGGTATATTAAAAGAAAATATATATTTCATATATACTATACATATACTGATCATATTACCACAAAACAACACAAAACAATAGAGGCGCGATCGATCTTTTCTTAAGAAGGTTACGCAAATATACCACAAAAAAAAAGGTTGACGGGTCAGTTAAAATCAAGGTTGAATGGAGGTTGATTGGATGTTGAATGGATATGGTAAAATAATATATACTGAATATATACTAACATAAACGCAACATATAGCATCATATACACAAACCGTAATGAGTATTGTATATATTTTCCATGATTTTACTGAGTATAACCATACATATATGTTGTAGCAAATTATTTTTATTTTTACCGAGTACCAAATCAAAAGATTCGTACACCGGGTCGATCTCTCGAGGAAGACGGTTCGGAATTTAGCGTTGGTATTAATCACACACGAAAAGATTATAAGCCTAAACATTCTAATCACGATTGATTTAGAGAATTAACTAAAACAAGCTAGAACTAGAAAAGCAATTTAAACAAATAACAATTAAATTCCTAGAGAAAAAGAAGAAGTTATAGGGATCGAGAAATCTCATCAAGTCTCAAACTATGTTGAACGCTTATTTGTTCGGTTACGAGATTTAACAAGCCTACACATCTGGAGGGCTATGCGCAATAACTCTTCGTAACAAGAGCACAAACATAAACGGTAAATCATGCCAATCACACAACACATAAACAATACGTTTCCGAACATGTCTACTCTATACGAGCCTAAGTCGACCGAAGTCTCCCCTTCTAAACATCGATTAACTAGGTTAGAATGGTGATCAATCAACTAACCCTATAATTCACACAACTCGCATAGATTGAACAAAACACATTCCACATAATTCAAAACAAGAACCCTAACCCTAGGTGAATGAATTACCTAATGCTTAGATTCAATCTCATGTTAATAAGAATTAAGAACATTAAACCAATCAACAATAATAAAATAGAACTGAAAAACTTACAATCGGATTAAGACTTGCAAGATTTGAATCCAAATGTCTTTGTGTCCAACAATCCAAGCATGAGAAAATAAAAAGAAAAGTGGAGAAAAATGATCCTAACAATATTGAGTTTTTGCAGAGAAAACTTGAAAGGAACGATATTTGGGGTTGTTCCTTAGGTCTGGAGGTTCATTTTGATATATAGTGTGCGAAAAACGGAGCTAAAACGAGTAAAAACGAGCAAAAATAAAAACAGGGGTCGACAGGGTCGCGACTCGCGAGTTGACTCGCGAGTCGCGAATTGGACGGGTCGCTGGGCTGCTGGAGGCTCTGTTAAAGTCGCGACTCGCGACTTTGCGCTCGCGAGTCGCGACATGCAGTCGCGAGTCTCGAATTTATGCCCGCGAGTCGCGAGATTCTGGGCTGCACTGCGCCATTTTGTGTTTTCGCCTCGTTTGAGCTCGTCCGAACTCGGAATTGAGTTCCGTTTTTTCCTATGCGTCGCTAACAAACCCCTTTATCCAATTATGCTCTTGAAACCAACTTTTCCTGAAGAGAAAATTCTCCCGAAGCTCCAAACCTACACACCAAAAACGACAAAACACAAAGGAACACCGAAAAAACAAACGAAAAACACCTAAAGGCTCAAAATGAAGAAAAAAAACATAATAAAACATGAAACGGACTAAAAACTAAAGAAACGACCTAAAATGGGGGAAAAAGAATGATAAAATAAACACGAAAAATACAACAAAAATGGGACAAACAACTCCCCCACACTTAAACCTTTGTTCGTCCCGAACAAAAAGAAAAGAAAAAAAAAAGAGAAACTTAAAACCCGAGCACGGACAACAGTCATTAACAAGATAGGCCTCAACAGGTTTAACTTCAACAATGAGCATTCAAACGGCACATACGAACATTACACAAGTAAATGCTTGATCCCTATACTTCGACTTGGCGTTCTCTCAAGTATAGGAATATATATGTGTGTCTCACTCAAATTCTTATACAGATAGAGATAGGTGCACTCAAATTGGTCGAGAACAAGCTCAATCATATGCTTGCCCATTGTCTAACTTCTACTCTAAATCAATCAAAATCGAAACTAGTGCATCAAAAGGTCTTTCAAGGTTGTAACGTAGGCACTTTGATTAGGTAGGATAAATATAGGCTAAGTGGCTCGAGTTCATAACTCAAACACCTTATCTTAGAATCATACACGTAGCCGGTTTGCTCAAACATACCGGATCTTCCCCCACATTTCACCTAAAACCACACGTTTCACACATCTTATTTCTTATTTTTTTCTTTTTTT
>CACSLK010017224.1:1068089-1091972 GCA_902706635.1 Striga hermonthica | reverse complement strand
TTTTTTTTTTTTTTTTTGTTGATAATATTTGAAAAACATAGAGAGTTTGTTAATTAACAAAACATATTTATGAGATATATATTTAGCCCAACATCAAAACTCAAGTCTGAACTTAGAGTATGATTTTTACAATCATTCAAACCATGCTACGATTAAATTGTTGAATTACAATAGTCGTACTTATTCAACTTATATACATACTTATAAATTGAAACGTCATACTTTAAAAAACAAATAAACAAAGAATATGCATTTCGTAACATAAGTATATATATCTTTGTTATAAATGTGTAATATAAGTCGACCGAATTAATAATTAAACTACACAATACTTTATGTTTAAAAGTTTTTATCGTATAATTAAACATACACATTGAGTCTCGCTTTATAATGATTCACGACCTACCTCACAGAAATGCTATGATGTTATCGGATGGTTCTCTTATAGAACCATCCATAACTTTATGTTAACACATTTTCAATATGTATTTACTGCAGGACACGTGTCAATACACCATTTGTAGATAACTATGGATGACTTTATAAATCGAGCCATCTGATGGCTTCGTAGCAAAACCAACCTACCTCAAATAGCAAAGATAACCCAATCATTTTCAATCATTGCTTCAACTGAGAAAACATCATATGATTAATTGATCTGAACAAATGAAATTATTATTATGGGTCAAGTCAGAGGATAATTCAAATGCCAACACATTACTATATAAAAAAGAAATTTCGCTAACCAACATTTTGCATAATATCAACTTGTTCGGTAAAATCCAACATTTTTAGCTTGGTCAGATACTTTTACCAAACATTTTTGAAATTTCAGAGAAGTACAAAATTTGCGCTTATATTAAAAATAATGTATCTTCATGTAAATTTGCGAAAACGAATAAATAAAAACAAACTTTCAAGAGAGCGTCATACTCTCCCTCAGAATTCTTTCATTAACCAAGTGTTTGACCAACAAGTACAATAAGATTTACATGCATAGACTCCCTCTAAGCTAACCTATTTTATACACTACATAACTAACTACTTTTCTGACCACGGCTTGGACTTACGCTGCACGAACGGATCCCTCCAAACAGTATAAAGATGCTCGTCCCAAGCACGAAGTACAAAAACAAAAGCAAAACTGACAGCTCGAATTAGCAGCAATGAACCAACATGCTGGAATCTGATCACTCTATAAAATCTAAAAAAAATCGCGAGCTCTCAATGAATAAAATTCCAAACTCTCTCAATGAATAATGGAATCCTCGTTAACAACAAGAACTCGTGAAACTAATATATATAAACTACATACGGAAGGAATTCGAAGTTTTCAAGTTTACTTGATCTTCTTGTTCAACTTTGGAAACTAAATCTCCATGCCTTGTAGATCATGATGCTCGAATATCTCTATGCTCAATGAATAATGACAGTTTTGATATAAAACCAACAGTTGTCTCTATATTGGAGTCAACCTTCTATATACAGCAAGTAAATCATACTATATTCTCTGATTACTTAAATAACATTAATAATTTTATTAATATGGTATGATTTACTTGTTGTATATAGAAGGTGGACTTCACTATAGAACCAACTGTTGGCTTCATAGCAAAACCGTTTGATATGATGTTGACAATTTCTTACAAAGTGAATGGTGAATTTCAGAGAAGTACGAAATTCGCGCTTATATTAAAAATAATGTATCTTCATATAAATTTGCGAAAGCAAAAAATAAAAACAAACTTTCGAGAGAGCGTCATACTATCCCTCAGAACTCTTTCATTAACCAAGTGTTTGACCAACAAGTACAATAGGATTTACATGCATAGATTCTCTCTAAGCTAACCTACTTTATACACCACCTAACTAACTACTTTTCTGGCCACGGCTTGGACTTACGCTGCACGAATGGATCCCTCCAAACAGTATAAAGATGCTCGTCCCAAGCACGAAGTAGAAAAACAAAAGCAAAACTGACAGCTCGAATTACCAGCGATGAACCAACATGCTGGAATCCGATCACTCTATAAAATCTAAAAAAACTCACGAGCTCTCAATGAATAAAACTCCAAACTCTCTCAATGAATAATGGAATCGCTCGTTAACAATAAGAACTCGTGAAACTAATATATATATAAACTACATACGGAAGGAATTTGCAAGTTTTCAAATTTACTTGATCTTCTCGTTCAGCCTTGGAAACTAAATCTCCATGCCTTGTAGATCATGATGCTCGAATATCTCTATGCTCAATGAATAATGACGGTTTTGCTATAAAACCAACAGTTGCCTCTATAGTGGAGTCAACTTTCTATATACAACAAGTAAATCATACTATATTCTCTGATTACTTAAATAACATTAATAATTTTATTAATATGTATGATTTACCTGTTGTATATAGAAGGTTGACTTCACTATGGAACCAACTGTTGGCATCATAGCAAAACCGTTTGATATGATGCTGACAATTTCTTACAAAGTGCATGGTGAATTGCTTGTTTATTACTACCTCATATTTATAATATATGTCGTTTTGAGAAGTTGCACGTTAATTAAGAATATTTTTTTTGTCAATAATAACCCTATTTAATGAAGATATAGATGAATGTTTTAAGAAAAAGTAAAGAGTGAATATGAAAAGACGTAATGTATTTATTACCTAACGAGGGTAATAATGGAAAAATATGTAGAAAAGATCCAAAACGACATTTATTCGACAAATAGTTGATAAAGCTAGAATGACATTTAAAAAAAAAATAGGAGGGAGTAGATACTAACATATAAAATTATTTATATGGGTGTATAATTGTTTTAGAAAGTTCATAATTTATATGTTCAGTAGTTGGTAAAGCAAATTAATAGAATACCACAAATAGTGATTATACATGTCTTTTTTTTTTTTAGTTTTTTAAATTGAGCGACAATTTAAATAATATGATTCGGCGCAAAAATAATTCCCCGCGAAGTTAATTTACCTCATACATTTATTATTATTATTATTATTATTATTATTATTATTATTATTATTATTTATTATTTTTTTTTTTATAAAACAAATATTTGATTTAATGAAATAATATTTGAGAGAGGGTAGCTTCAAGTAATCAAGTCTTAATCTAGTCTGGTGTAATAAGATTTTCACATATTTTTCTGTGCAACAAATTATTAAATTTTTAACTGTATATATAAATTCCCATATGCAATAATTAAATAGAGATAATCAAGTATATTGTATTTTAAAACAATCAAATATATTCTAATGCTTTCACTTTTGATGGGATTTTTCAAACAAAATTTTAATAAAAATCTTTTGTAGGAATGAGTGTTCAAATGAAATTTCTGTTGGATTTTCACTATGCCCAATACTATATATTTTTCATATTGTTGTAATTTTGGGAAAAAAAAATTAAATTTTATGTTTCAGGGAAAATTATTGCAACAATAACAGTTGGAAAAATTGTTGTTAAACTCATCAAATTCTAACAAAAAAAGTTCAAGGCAAATTTAATGGAATTTTTAAATATTGATCTTTGTTGGAATTAAATATCTCATCAAATACTTTAATATTTATGTTTAATTAATTATTTTACAGTTATAAGATAATATATATATATATATATATTTATTTTTTTATTTTGCTGTTGAAAACATGTCATAAGATTGGTGAGTACGTACTTTATTGCATCACAATATATAATGTCTGCTCCTTTAATTTTATTCTTTTTGTTCTTTGTTGGTTGAATTAAACATTCTGATGAGTCTTGCTTTCTAAATATTGATGACGTTTCCAAAATAGAATTAACAACGTAAGAAATTAAATTGGTGGAAAATGGGTGCGGTCCCACTAACATGAAGCGCACCATAGCGGGAAAAAATCCATATGAAGCCCAAGTAGGGTTCCATCCCAAAACCAATTGGTGGAAGGAGGAGAGCCCATTAGACTTATAAGGTGGGTTTATTTTCCGTACGAACGATGTGAGACAACTCACAAGTGATATTCTAACAAACAATATTGTCCACACATCAATGGCAAATTTGGCTGTAAAGGTTGTACATTTCCGTTTCCTCTTTGGTTTCGAGTGGAATTAATGTTAGGTTGTGTCCTTTTTATTTATCATATACATTACTTTTGTGATAAAATGTATATAAATTTTTATTAAAAAGTTTTAGTATAAGTATGTATTTTGCCCTTATGTTAATAATTACCATAAAATATGTAAAGAATTTATGAATAATTTGTAATAATATTGTATGTCTCAAATTATTTCAAAAAATAAAAAATTCTTGTAATAACCAACTCAGAGTCTGATGCCGACGAGATTGCATTGGCATATCTCGATTATTATTATCGTATCGTCTCATTGGTTTAAGAATTATATTTATTAGTATTATTTTTATTATTAAACGGCATCCAAGAGTTGGGTACGGACGGACACCTCTTCACGTGGGTTCGGGAAGATATTATGTTACTATTTAATATTTAGTAGCTTGTTTTTTTTTTTCAAAGCGTAAATCAATATATTAAAACTCAGGACAAGTTTTACGAGAAAACAACTAATTGCATATTGACCAATCTAGCAACCTAGAACAGGAAAGTAGTTGGAGAATACACCACAGTGTTGCCCTATACAACCGAACACGTTTAACAAAAGACAAACATAAAAACTACTCGGAATAAGCATATGTACAAGAAATAAACAAGTCCTGGAATGACATTATATCTTCTAACACTCCTGATTAAGCAGACTTTGCATCTTTAACCGATTCAAGCTGAAGAATGACATCGCCATCCGGGACAAGGCAAAGAATCTCCTTCCATTTTCGCTTGACCACCATCTCCATGGAACCTCTAACTGTAATCAGCAAAGCATCCTGGATAGTCTGCCCAAGCATCATTCTGAGTCCATTCTTCAGCTTTTTTGCCATCCATCTCAACAGAGCATTTCCATTCCATTTTTCCTCCAGGTAGACATAGAGCATTTCCATTCCATTTCTCATTAGTTTTTTCTCACTCGTAAGCTTCCCTACATCAGTTGGTATAAATAGTCAGCACGATTTACAATGTCGCCATGACAACATGATGCAATCTACCGACTTTACATCGCCATCAACAATTGAAGGGTCAATTTCAACAGATGGATGATAGATTAACAAGCTTGTCCACGGGTATCGATGAATTTCATCTCACGATGCGATCCATGGTGGAGAGTGTGCCTACGTACTGTGACACAAGCGATCGTGGCGTGCGCGGAAGAATTCGTCGTGAACGTGGTGGGTCGCCTCGCCAAAGATCACCACAACTGCCGCTCGGCGACGATGACGATGAGGATACCATCTTAGAGATGAATCCCTTCGGCTAGTGGCAGCCTTTGCACATCGACGCTGAGCCCTTTGCCGCATACGGCGGCCAGGACATTTGGCGACAAAGCGATGTTTACGTGGACGACAACGAGCAGCGCTGCAACGGAGGAAGGCGCAACTTGGGTCCTGAGGGCGCGGACGCAACCATCACTGGGGCAGATCGGGAGCACCGCGACTGGGGATATGAGCGTGAGGCTGCGGGCTTTGAGGACTAGCACCGGCGGCGCACGAAGATGAAGAATATTGGTGATTGGGATTTACGCGCAGCCGAAGGTAGCGAATTTTGGCGTGATGAACCCTAGACGCCTTCCACTTCTATGAACAGAGACGACCGGCGAAGGGTTTTTCTAGGGCTTGGTATTGTAAATTGAGGCGCGCTGCAGCAGGCTTCAGTGCGATCGAGGGTTTTGCTGCACCCTGACAGAGCGAGTCGCGTCACACAACGACGGAATTTGGCAGCGCGAGTCTGAGAGGTTTTTGGCGACCGTTTGTTAACGAATTCGATGGGCGATTTGGGAAATTTCAGCATCCAAGCGCATGTATGGAACCATTGCAGGAGTAGCCACACACCAACTGCGAGTTCGACGAGCCATTGGGCTTCACCCACCGGCATGCACCAGCGGACCGAAGCGACCACTAAAAGCCACGTCGCGCGGGCTTGGGTCTCGACGAGGCCTCAAGATCGACCACCGATGTGGAGGTGACGGTGACATCCAATGGGAAGGGGTGTTATGCATGGAGATTCTAGAATTTCCTGGAGGTTTGGACGCGACCAATTTTCTTGATTGGTTAGCCATTGTCAAGTCCGCCCTCGATTACAAACATGTATCAGACGAGCGACGAGTGGCACTCATAGCAAATTGACTTCGTGGTCGCGCAGCCTCATGGTGGAAACAGTTGAAGGGCGTGCGACATCATCAAGGTAAGTCGAAAATTACATCATGGGCTAAGTTCCATTAGTATCTTGAACGAGAATTCCTCCCGCTTAATTTTGTTAGTACCCTCTATCGGCGATTGCAGAACCTCGGCAAGGCCAACATTCGGTTGATGACTACACAGAGAATTCTACAAGCTCCTAGCGTGTGTTCATATTCCCGAAACTCCAGACCAACTTGTTTTGCGTTATGTTTGTGGGCTTCGTGTCTCTATCCAGAAGATGCTGAATTTGTTTACCCCGGACTACATTTCTGATGCGCATTAGCGAGCTTTGTTGATCAACCAGCAGCAGGCCTGAAAGGCAGAAACTTCATTTGTGTCGTCTACGAAGGAGCTTACTGGGACAGCGGCTACCGTGCTGTCTGTGGCGGCTGTTCAGTTGGGTGTCAGAATGACATCTGATTGGTCGTATGGTTAGCTCCACGAATGGGGGCAGCATGGCGCACCGTGCTGCTTCACCTGTGGCGAACCGAGACATCGTCAGGCACAGTGCCTGAAGGCGAAAGGGTTACGGGCTTTGCTTGTGGAGGAGCCAGAGTCGGGGGTCGTGGGTCAAGCACTTGTCCTTTGTCAATCTCTCTTGTCCTCCCACATCTATTTCGATGATGAAGGCCTGTGTTACCATCTTTTTGAATCCACGTGCACCTCTGGCAGGGGGGTGCGCCGCTTTGTAATTGATTTTGGCTCCTGCAAAAATGTGATCTCGAATGAGGCCGTGGAGAAACTTGGGTTGTTGAATGAGCCGCATCCGGATATTTACGCTCTTCCGTGGATACAATGTGACAATGATGTCACTCTCAACCGTCACGTGTTTGTGTTCTTTTCTGTCGGTTCCACATATAACGATACATTGTGGTGTGACGTAATGCCTATGCATGCTTGGTATCTCTATTTGGGGGTCCTTGGCAGTTTGATCGACCCGTGTTGCATGATGGACGCCTAACACGTATGTGTTCTTATATGCAGGCGTCCGCATTGTTTTACATCTGTCGGCCCCATTCGGTTCATTTGTCACTGCTGTCATCGGCCTTATTCCTTTCTCGCGTCGAGCTGTGTGGAGAGTTGTTCGGATCGTTGGATTGTCGATTGGTGGTATTTGAGGTGGGTGATTTTGTGTGGGATGTTTCGACGTCGGACCGTAGGATCGGCTCCTACGAGATCATCGACCGGCTCACTCAAGATGCCTACTGTCTTCGCTTGCTCTCGCATATGCGTTCGTCAGATGTTTTTCCTATGACGCATTTGACACCTTTGCTTGATGCCGACGAGATAGTTGCGTATTCGAGGACGAATCCTGTCCACTCGAGGGAGAATGATGCCGACGAGATTGCATTGGCATATCTTGACAATTATGATTGTATCGTCTTATTAGTTTAAGAATTATATTTATTAGTATTGTTCTTCTTATTATTATATTATTATTTAATATTTAGTAGCTCGGTGATCAAGTTAGGTTCTTTTAGTTTTAGAGCTTTATATAAAGAACTCATCTGCTTTAATGTGAGGTGAGGGGAATTTGAATGAAATAAGAAGTTGATATTGTGTTGATCATTGTTGGAGATTAAAATCTCATTAGTTTCTTTCCACTCGTACGCCTCCTTACATCAAAGTCATTGTCGTTAAAATATTCGTTACTTTCTTATTATAGCCGACTCACACCCTGGGTTTATGTGACAACCGTTTGCATGTTAGGTTAAATCTGACCCAAATGCTAGGGCTCAATCTACCAGTAGCATTTAGCATATTTACAGTGTATGTTATTACCTTAAACATATGTATATACATAAATATATAAACGAGTTGAGTCGAGCTCAAATATTTGATACACGGCCTCAATAGTTTATCAAGTCGGTTCGAAATCGATTCCTTAACAAAATGACTCGATAAACAAACTCGACCTTGATTCGTTTGTCACTGTTAACAAGCCGAATTTGAATCTTGACAAGTCAAACTCAAGTTTTAATGAGTTGGGCTTTAGAAAATTACTTATAAGAAATTTCGTTTCGAGCCTTAACGAGTTGAGCGAACCAAATTGAAAATTTACGAATTATCTTTTTCGTTTGAGATTTCTACTATTATACACTACAATTACATAAATCCATAATTGCACATTGGCTAATAAAAATATCAGTCTGACATTTTCCAATAATAGAATTATTACATTGTTTTAAGACACATCCTCCATTTTTACCAAACATAATCATGGACTGGTATCTTAATAACCTGTAAATTGCTATCAAACAAAAATTATTTGGTGGCTTCTTTTTTATGTACCTTCTCATTTTGATTTCATTTCTGTTATTTTTCCTTTTAAATAAATACATTACTACATCTGATTAAGTGGTACGGAAATTAACTGTGCACCAACTTTTGGCCCTATGATATTTTTTTCTCTATTTCTTTATTTTATGTATTAAATTAATTTTAAAAGATATATTGAGCAAAACACACGAGATAGTATTAAAATGGACAAATTGTAAACCAACAGTGGTTGCTCAAGTGGTAAGTAACTTGATGTCGTTTTTATGCAAGGTCTCGAGTTCGAGTCCTTGTGGATGCAGAAAACCCTTGTTGGGAAACTCATCCACCAGTGGTGTGTGACTCAGGTCGACCAACGGATTAATCGGGGTATAGCTGTGGAACCGTGGCTGGCTACTAAAAAAAATGAACAAATTGTACTTTTGAAAAAAATATTGTGTACTGACGGGCCAAAGAGAGTGTAATTTAAATAATATTTATTACTCATAAGATTGATTTTCAATTTATGTATATTTATTTGTTAAATATTTTTTCTGGAACTTTACCAGTCACCAATTGATTAATTAAGTTCACTATATTAATTTTTAAGTTATTAGCCAATAGGTTTAAATGGGCTGTAGGTTAGGAGTGGGCCCCATCTCGGTCAGTACAACTAAGCACACTCCGAAGCCCATCGAACCTAGACTTAATTTTATTGAAAAAAGTGCAATATCTTAAAATATGATTGAAGAAGATATAAATCATACCAACAAATAATAATATTGTATAAAACATAAATTATTACTATTACTCATACTTTTTAAACTCGGCAAATTTTCGGGTCACCTGTTCAGCCATCGGGTCATCATGTCAATTATTGAACCGGATTATTAATTTTAAAATTTTTAAAATTATATATATAGTATTTTTGACATATAAATGTACGTAAAAGTAATAAAAATAAATATTTTTCGTATAGAATTTATATATCAAAGTGTTAATAGAATTATATTTTACAATAAATATTTACTATATTAATATATTTACATAGTTTTTTTTATAAAAAATATTAGAAAAATAAAAAATATATAAGAATCCAGTTGACCCGGCCGGGTCAATGGCCTGGGTTGCCCAGGTTTGACCGGATTCATTGTTACCCAGTCTAAATAGCCTATCCGGACATGTTTCGGCTCCAAGTCGGGCGGGTCTCGGGTCGACCCGGCAGGCCTGTCCGAAATGACTATTACTATTATATTACATATTTATTTAATTTTCTGGCACTAATGTGAACGGGGAGAGTATTCATCAATCAATATTCATGAAAAAGTCGCGATGAATTAATTTCACTGCAAATAAACAAAATAAATGCACCATAAAATAAATAAATATAAATAGGGAAATTTGAAATGAAATTATTGCGGGCGTGCAGAAAATTAGTAAGGGCGGTAGAGTAATGGTCCCCTAATGAACTTTGATGTTTCTGTTCTATTGCTCTTTAATGAGGATTATATTCATTCATATCCAAATCATCAATACTATAATATTTATATATGTAAAATAAATTTGAGGACCAAAAAATTGGGACAAAAAAGAAATAAAATGAATTTGATCCCCCACAAAGATAGTTTACTCTGACTTTAGATATTAACAGTTTCTTTGAAAAAAGCGCCCTTCTTCCACCGGATAACACATAAATTGGTACTAGAGTCGTATAGCACGGGTAAATAATATTAAATAATAATTATAAATTAAATATGTAGGATTAAGATTTGATATAATTTGTTGTATACTAGTTTAATGTAAATAATATAAAATTATGTTGTACAAAAGAAAATAAAATATGGATGATTGAAGTATTAAAAACATCTAAAATATTAACGAACTTACGTAAAAGTGAGCATTAAATGATGTCTGATTTTATTGTAAAAAAAATAAAATAAATTCCAAAGTGACATGCAATTAATTTTGATGAATATAGATTAACGACCATTCACCTTGACAAGTTTAATTTTCTTTAGTTATGAAGCTATTAAAAGAATTTAGTTGTTAATAACATAAATGTGATACATTTCATTCGTTAAAACTCGAGCTCGAACAATTAATTGAGTTGTTTAGTCAATGACTTGAGGTGACTTTGTTCGTAAACAATATTTTTTTTTTCTTTTTTTTTTGTATATTTTATATCAAATATAAACTCGTTTGTGAAATGACGTTTCATCTTCACGAGCAATTCTTTTGATGATATATATTACTAAACGAGTTGAGCCAAGTTGAGTTGGGCTTATATCAATATTCACGAACAACTCGATTCTACTTGTTTATGTGAAAGCTGGAGCTGAAGATTATTAATGAAATGAGCTGAAGATTATCTGCATGGTCGCTATGGATCTTAAATGCAATCGTGAAGCCAAAATTGATCATGATATAACATTTATATTTATTAACAAATCGTCTTAAGATTTTAGATTTATTAAAAGAATCAAGCCAAGATGATCAGCCAACCCGACTTATTTATTAAATGAGCACAAGCTCGAACATGAGCTATCTGACTCGAATTGCATCTCATCCCTTTGATCTCTCTTTGAACAATGAAAACAATGAAAATTACAATAAACTAAATATAACAATATTATATTAGTGTTAGATATTGATTTATGCATACTATTGTTAGATTTTTGGGGCTTAATTTTTATGGTACTCTATTTACTATCTAGATTCTGCTTGCATCTTATTACATTGAAACAACTTTATGTCTACAGCCTACTTTCAAATTGATAATATTGTGGCTAGGATTGTGTTGATAATATTTGAGTCAAACCTTGTTTGTATTCCAAAATTTGCTGAGGCCATTAATCAGTGCTCATAAGTGTTTGTGATCCTTAAAATGAGTAAATCCTAACATGAGGGACATGTTTAAGTGCCCTTGCACACATTTTAAGGGGTGCAACTATCTCTCTCATAATTATTATTTTGAAATTCCATTCTTGCCCTTGGCTTCCTACTAAATTACTAATTAACCCTTAGACCAACCGTTTTGCTATGAAACTAAGAGTTGACTCTATAGTAGAGTCAACCTTTTATATACAACAAATAAGAGATTGTGGTATAATTTACTTGTTGTATATAGAAAGTTGGCTCCACTATGAAGTCAATAGTTGGCTTCATAGCAAAACTGTTTTGACCAATCCCCCTTCAATGACGACGAGTATTCTTAAATCTCAAATTTTACTATATACTCTTTTATTAAATTAACCATAATAAACAAATTGCTATATACAAACAAAGGAAAACAAAATCTCAATTGCACCCTCATTCCCAGTACTCCTCCAGCTCGGATATGATAAGGTCATTCGAAAACTCGAACTCTCATGTCATTCGAAAACCCGAACTCTCAATTCGCGCATCATCGTAATTTGCACAATGTTTTTGTTCGAGTAAACCGCTTAACCAACTTAGGGGTATAGTGTCTAAAATCTTACTTAATCTTGGTAAAGTATTAAAGTTTGATCAAGGGGAAAAATTTGGAGCGAGCCGAATGAACACCAAAGAAAAGGAACAATCTTTCACATGGTTCATGGCCAGATGTGGAGGATAGAACAAATTAAAGTAAATCTTTTTAAAATGGAAAATCTAGTGACATTCATTTTAAATTATCCTTAGACCAAATATAATATTTAAAAAGCGCATCACTTTTGGAATAGGTCCAAAGTAGGGGTGAGCGTGCGTCGGTACGGTTTGGAGATCTCATAATTTGATCTCTGGAATCGTACCAAAAGGCCGGTTCAGTTCGGTTCGGTTCAAAGATTTTTATTATTCAACTCGGTTTGATATGGTTTGGTTTGGATCTTCGGATATATTTTATTTTTTAAATTTTTTCCTAGTTATATTTTAATTTTTTATATGCTTTAGAAAAACAACATTCATCATATTGAAAATTTTATTTTGAAATCAATTTTAAAAATAACTCTAAATTTTAGTTATTTGATTTTTATATGCTTTAGTAAAACCAACATTCATCAATACTTTCTCATATTATAAAATTTTATTTTGAAATAAACATTAGAACTAACTCTAAATTTTAGTTAAGGCTAAATTTGTGCAACTAATATTGAAAATTTAAAATTCAAACAAAATATAATATTTTTTTTAAATATTCTTTAACCTTTCATATTATTTTAAATAATTATTTTATAATAGGAAAATTCAATTGTAGATCAAATATTACTAAGCATGAAATTTAAGTGAAGGTTGATAGTTATTACTACATTATATATATAGAATTAAAGTTGACATAAAATATATTGATAACATCTAATGTTATAATAATGTGACATTTTTGCCTTTCTCTCTCTAAACCAAAAGTCCCCAAATCGTGCCCTAGCAGAAGAAGACACTCAATCGCCGCCGCGGGTGCCTCCCTTCCGCCGGCTGATCGACAGCCTCTACAACGGCACTGCTCTACACCGAGGTGGCGGCGAGCTCAAGTCTGGTCGTCTCACACCCCGCGACATGATGTCTCTCCGTTTCCTGGTGGCCATGGTGGTTCTCGAGGGTGCTTCGACGGCTGTTCGGCGAGTTGCGGCCACCGGCCTTTTCCTCCGCCGTGGTGGGGAAATGGATCGGCTTTTTCCTTCGCCGTGGTGGGGAAATGGACTGAGACCGATGCCATCTAGTTCCTTGTATCTTGCCGCCTCCTAGTGATGGGGTGTTGGGGTCCGACGGGTGTGGTCAGCCGCCGTCGGTGGTGGTCGACTGCCGTCCGGTTTGGTGTTGGGGGGCTAGATCGGTGTTGGGCTCTCGGTGTAGTACGTGTTTGTTCCGTTGAATGGAGTTCGGGCTCATTTTGGCCCGAGTCTCGTTAGGCCCTTGGGTGCAGTTTCTAGATCTGGGTCGGGTTGGTTTTCCTTCTTTGGGATCTGTGTCGTTTGGTAGTTCTCGGTTGGTTGTGGGCGGTTGCGGAGGGCTTTTGTCCTTTTTTTCCTTTTTGTGTTGTTTGTGCGTGTTGTTCAGTGTGGGTAGTTTGTTTTGTTTTGTGTTTTAGTTGTTGTTTCTCCTTTTAGGGAGCGTATATTCTCCTTTTGGGAGCGTGTATTCTCCTGTTGGGAGCTGTATAGTTTGTTGTATTGTGGGTGCGTTAGTATAGTTGCTTCTAGGCTACATTCGTGTAGGCCTCCTGGATTCAGCTGTGTGGCTATTTGGCTATTCTAACTGTATAGTAGCTGTAATTACGTGTTTTTCGTTTTATGAAATTTCTATCGTTTTGAAAAAAAAAAAATGTTATAATTCGGTTCGGTTCCGTTCTCGGTATGAATATTTGTGAAATCTCCCGAACCGTACCAATTATTTTTTCGGTTCGGTTCAATTTGGAGAAAGTCAAACGGTCAACTATTATTTTTTGAAGTGATTTCAATTCGATTTTTAGAATGGTTCAAAATTCTCCGAGTTTCATGCTCAACGGGCCAAAGTCTAAAGTCCAAAGCCAACTGCCTCTAGAAGAGGGAAAAAGAAAATGGATTTTGATTAAAAAATGGTTTATCAAATAAACTTTAGCATGTGAAGGGTTTTGGAGTTTTTGGGGTACACAATTCGTTTACCTAATTAAAAAATTAAGCACGTCACAAGGCCACCACTATAGTCTATGGCTGCTTTTCCTGCTGTCAGTCACAAATCTTCCGGCGCCAATTTTATTTCCATTTTTTCTTGAAATAATTTCACATTAATAAAATGGCCAAAAGAAATTGAGGGTGCACTTAATTAAATAAATGTCATAAGTATTCAATTGTCACATAGAATTAGTGTTCTTGCTAGAGAAATCTTAGCAATGTTAGAGATTTAAGATTAAAACTGCTTAAAACAATAGGAGATACGATAAATAACGTTGTGACACATCCGTTAATTGGCATATTAATGAGTGGCCACTATGGACAAAAGAGCGAAAATAGAACAGTACACGAGTTGAGCTCGAGCTCAAGCCCTTATCGTGTTGAACTGCTAAGTTAGGAGCTCAAGTTATATTCTTTGACAAACCTTAATAACGAATCAAATTATGCTTAAAATTCAAAAATTTACATTAGATCTCATATGTTAGAGATCTAATAGCATTATGTCAAATAGCATTATTTTGCAACAACTGTTTGACATTGCTTTGCGATGCGGCAGTTCGAGACTCGGAGATCGGACTAGGCGGATGGATCAGAGATTCTACTGGAGTTCGTATGATGGCCTTTACCGCCCGTATGATTGGTTCTTTTTCCCCTCTTTTGGCGGAAGCCTTAGCTATTCGGCATGGGATACGAATTACTATGGACTTGGGCCTAAACCTTCAGTCGGTTTTCACGGACTCTTCGGGCTTCGTCAGTGGTATTTCCCACCAAGATGATCTCGAACCACTGCTTGGAGTGTTTGACGATATTAGAGCCCTCCTATTTTCCCTTAATTGCGATCGATGCGATCATGTGCCAAGGGACCAGAATAGGGTGGCTCACAACTGGGCGAAGTGGACGTTTGTGTCGCAGACTTCCTATGTTTGGAGCAAATATCTTCCTATTTTTTTTTCCTTGTTTTTGTTGATCGGAACTCGTTTGTTATGTGACAGTATGTTTAGTTACTTATAAAGCAAAAAAAAAAAAAACATTATTTTGAGGATTATATCTCCTACATTTTTCATTTTCAACATTTGTTATTCTCCAACGGTGGCGGTTTCTTGGTTGGCGGGGGCAACAGGTTGTGTGGTGAGGGAGATCTGGGTTTGCTGGGCTCCCAAGATTGTCTATGGTGGCTACCTCGGGCTGGTTTTGGGTCTGTTGGTCCTTGTCGAGATAGTCGTAGGGAGTGTTTCTCGATTTGGGTTTGTTGTTTACTAATCTGTTGGTGACTCGCCTTTGTCTGGAGGTTTTCCGTCTAGGAGGTAATGTTGGCCCGAGTTGTTCGGATCCAGTCAGTCGTAGGTGTATTGGAGTTTATGGACATGCAATTTTAGTTCGATTCTGTTTCTGGGTGATAATCTCTGGGTGTTAGTCCTGTTGGTATTACTGCGTAGTGGCTCACAAGCCTTAGGCTCACAAGCCTTGTGTGTTCTTTTATGCTTTTACCTTCCATTATTTGAATTAGAATTGTTCACTTGTCGGAGTGTAGATTACTATTTTTGTAGTTGTCGGTGTATAAGTTTAATTATTCTAGGCTATTGGCATTCTTGTCCTGTAAGCCTATCTAAATTCAATGGTGTAGTTGTCTCAGTCAACTAGTTAGTCGATTATAACTATGTTTTTATTAATAAATTATTGTGTTTTTAGTTTAGCATGATTTTTTTTTTTAATTTTTTTCTTATCAAGTGGTAACTACTAATGAGACAACTAGTTAGTCGATTATAACTATGTTTTTATTAATAAATTATTGTGTTTTTAGTTTAGCATGATTTTTTTTTTTAATTTTTTTCTTATCAAGTGGTAACTACTAACAAATCACAGGGGTAGTTTATATATATATAAAACAAAAAAATTACCTGGATAAAAATAGCAAGAAAAGAGAATTTGTGGTCAAAACTAAAAAGCACGTATTCTCATAATATGTTTTTTTAATTAATTTTTTTTAACAAAACGTACCTATTTCGGTAATACGTTTTAAAATTATATTTGTAAAATAATATAAACAATTGAAAAAACAATATAAAGCGTATTTCCATGATACGTTTTAAAAAAAAATAATAAACAAAACGTATTTTGATAATACGTTTTTTATTTTAAAATTAATAAAAAATAAAATTAATATGTAGTATGTATTTTATGTTTTGGGCTCGTTTGGGCTCGTCTGAACTCAGAATTGAGTTCATTTTTTCCTATACACATCTAACGAACCCTCTATTCAATGATGCTTTCATGGCCAAATTATTCTTGAAATCATATTCTCCCAAAGCTCTTGACCAACACATTAAACGTGTTTCGCGCGACTTTACTTTTTGGGCCCGTTCGGACTCGTCCAAACTCGAAATTGATTTCTGCTTCTTTCTATGTCGCCAATGAATCCTTCTACGCAACCATGATTGTTCGGTCAATTTTCGGGCTACTTCTATTTCTCACGAGCTAAATAATTAACAAATCACCCATTATATAAACAGATGGCCCATGGAAGATTTATTAATGGGTGATTTGTTAATTATTTAGCCCGTGAGGAATAAATTTGACCCAAAAATTGACCGGCAATCATGGTTGTGTAGACGGGTACATTGGCGACATATAGGAAGAAACAGGACTCAATTACGAGCTTGGACGAGTCTGAACGAGCCCAAAAAGCAAAGTCGCGCAAATCACGTTTAATGTGTAGGTCAAGAGCTTTGGGAGAATATGATTTCAAGAATAATTTGGCCATGCAAGCATCATTTTTAATTTTTTTATAACTTAATTCCTAATTATTTTTTTTTACAGTTCGATTGGGTGCCCTATGAATAGTATTTGGAGGATGGTTCTCTCTCGAATAAGTGCATAGAAGATCAACATATTTAGATGTATAGGGGGTGGATCTTCTGTTGGAACATACGTGAAGTCCACTTGTCTGATAAAGTTCTCCGTCAGTTTGGGTGTCAGCAGTCCATCCCCCAAAATCTGATGATTAGTAGTGGGCAAGAATGGGAGACACACCATAGAGGCCAGGGAATGACTGGGAGCACATTAAGTGATTGGGTCGCCTTTCATTTATCGCTTACCAAAGGCTGAGTCGATGAAAGAGTAACAAAATGTCCTCCAAGACGCCCCTGTGGATCACTTTCTACAGGCTGAAGAAGGTTACATTGATTGGTTTTACACTAGGACTATGAGACTTATCAGTGACCCTACCAAGTACAAGGTGGTCCAACAGGACGACGGCTATCAGACAGTTGCCGAGCGGGAGAAGTGCGATGCAAGTGTTCATAATTTGTGGTTTTTTTACTTTGAATTTTATTTTAAGACTCAAGGCCTGGAGGGGGTTTATAACTCGTTAGCAAATATTCAAAACATATTTCTTACACTCCCTCCATGGGTGCATGTTGCATTCCAACAGTCCTACAACCTTGTCTATAGTTCTCTGACTGTTGGAGACTAAAAGGTCACAAAAGGGGCGTCGTTCAGTCAAGTCCTATCCGAGGAGGACTACATCCCATCACAGAGGACACAGTCACACCGGACGAGGCATCAACCCGCTACCAACATTGGTGGAGGTAGAAGACGTCGTGATCGCGAACGACAACAACGCCCGTTCGAACTCGTCTAAGCTTGAAATTGAGTTTCGTTTTTTTTATATGTTGCCAACGAACCCGTCTACACAACCATGATTGCTCGGTCAATTTTCTGGCTAAATTTATTCTTCACGGGGTTAAATAATTAACAAATCACCAATTAACAAATCCTCCCTGGACTATCTATTTATATAATGGGTGACTTGTTAATTATTTAGCCCGAAAATTGACAGGGCAATGATGGTTGTGTAGACGGGTTCGTTGGCTACGTATAAGAAGAAGCGGAAATTAATTTCGATCTTGGACGAGTCCGAACGGGCCCAAAAAGTGAAGTCGCGCGAATCACGTTTAATGTGTAAGTCAAGAGCTTTGGGAGAATATGATTTCAAAAATAATTTGATCATGCAAGTATCATTGAATAGAGGGGTTCGTTAGCTACGTATAGAAAAGAACATAACTCAATTCCGAGTTCAAACGAGCCCGAAACACAAAATACATATTCATTAATTTTAAAATATAAAACGTATTATCAAAATACGTTTTAGTTCTTAATTATTTGTAAAATGTATTATGTGAATATGTTTTACAATTAAATTTAAATTATAAATTAATTTTATTTATAACACGTATTTTCGAAATACGTTTACAATTAATTAGATGTAAAACGTGTTATGAGAATATATTTTACAATTAAATATATATTATAAAATTTATTTTATTTATAAAACGTATTTTTGAATTATGTTTTACGTTGATTATATTAACTTAATTACATGATTAATTTAATTGACAGTAAACGTATTCCCAGAATACGTGCTTTTGATTTTTTTACACCTATTTTTTTGTTTTTATTTTTATCCACTTAATTTTCATTTTTTTTATTTTTATTCGGATAAAAAATTCCAATCACAAACATGAAACATTCAATCATCAAATATTGATAGTAAATAATAAATAAGTTTACGGGTCATTTGAAAGCAATATGCACCAACTGTCATCCCAAATTCGTAAATATCACCCAAAATCGAGGGTATACCCATTAAGGGTACCGCTATATAAGTCCCCCCTCCAAACTTAAAAAACACAGTTTCAAACCCAGAAACAATTTTATCTCATTATTTTCCCCCTAAATTAAAATGTCGGCCTGCAGCAAAATCCGCCACATCGTCCGGATCCGGCAGATGCTCCGGCGGTGGCGGAAGAAGGCGGCGACGTCGGCTCGCCAGGCCCCTGCCGACGTGCCAGCTGGGCACGTGGCTGTAGCCGTGGGCTCGGGCCGCNGGCGGTTCGTCATCCGAGCCGCCTACCTGAACCACCCTCTGTTCAGGAAGCTCCTGGTTCGGGCCGAAGAGGAGTACGGGTTCGGTAATCCGGGCCCACTGGCCCTCCCTTGCGACGAGTCCCTGTTTGAGGATATCCTGAGGTACGTGGCCCGAACAGAGTCGGATACGCACTGCCCGGCCCGGTTCATGAGCTTCGAGGATTTCCAGAGATACTGCCGCGTGGAATTTAGGAGTAATTTAGAGTTTTGGGCCGAATCTCGGCCCCTTCTTCAAGGTGGGCCTGATAGGCCCATTTTGTGAGTCAAGTGAACGATGAGTTGGGAACAAGAATGGAAATATTTTTTTGACCCGGGCTGACTCGTCCGTGTTAGCTCTCGCATTGCCATTTGCTTTGTTAGGTATGACCGTATGAGGACCATTTCTCGATTTATGGCGCAATGGTCATGTTAGTATCCTATGTATCGTTCCAATTTTATCGGATGTTCCTGAAGAGACCTTTGTTAGGCATGGGGAATCTCCTTTTTTCCTCCTCTCTAATTTATCCTTCATTTAACTCGGGTGGGTTGATGAGTCACTGGGCCAAAGACTCGGTGACCGTGTTATGAGTGGAGATGGCGGCAAGTGGGTGGGCGAGTCACCGCAGAGTCGTCGTCCAGAGTCGGAATTGGAGACGAGTCATGGCAAGTGATCATGAAGAGGATAGAAAATAAGAAAGGAGTGATGATTTGACAATGACGTCACATCATGTAAATGAGTGTTTTTTATTCGATTTTTATTTTTTTCATGGAAATTGTAAATGGGTTGCATTCAAGCATATGTAAGTGTAGCCTGTGTAGGGAAAAATTGGGAAAAATACATAACTAACCTACTTATGAAAAAGAATTCCATAAAAATACTTTATTATATTGAATTTCAAAATTACTCCAACAAGGAGTAAAAAATACTCCAACATGGAGTTACAGTAATTCAAAATTTTAACTGCCCTCTTTCTCTCTCTTCCTTCTAACTCCCACACTTCTCGTTAATTTTTTTTCTCTCTTCTGCACTTATCTCTTTCTTCTTCTTAAATTCTTCTTCTTGAATGCCTAAAGAAATAAACCAACAAAAAAGAAAAAAATAATCAATTGGTTATGTACATAATAATTAAACCAGATTAAAAGGAAAAAAAATTCGAAAACAAAAGAAAAGTTAAACAGAAGACCGAATCATTCAGAAACTTGGTATGGGCCAAGACGACGAAAGTTTTGATTCAACAACTGACATAAATAACCCTGAAAGGCACACAAACCATTGCCACACTAACTAATCACTCTTGGTAAGTTCTCGTAGTTTTTTCTTTGACATCGAAACATAAAGAAAAACATCTTTCAAGAATAAATTAATATAAAAAAATTAACAATAAAACATTTTCAAGCAACATAAAAATAACCTAAAAGCAACCCAAAAATAGCGTAAAAACAACATAAAAACGGATGCCCACAAACTCGGTAACCTGCTCATTGGCAAAAATTCATAACCGGCGCAGCTATTGAGCACAGAGAAATTGGGGCAATTGGGAGCTAATTATGGAGCCCAGAGAAAAGTGCATAATTATGCATTTTTCTTCCTCATTGTCTCCACGTCATTTTCTCTCAATTCTCCATCTTCTTCACGCCAAAAACCTAGTTCGGTTCTTAGAAATATAGAATCAGACGCAACCTATTTTTACTTATATGTACAAAAATTTTGCATAAACACAACAATATCATGAATCAGAAAAGCAAATCACAGCTTGGAGGTGTTTACTTGTGAGAAAATTACACATACGAACAAATTGATTACACGACATACCTCTGTATTTCATGATTTGCACGAAGAAGATGAGAGGAGATTGGAGATGGGCTTGAGCACAGTATTAGTAAATCAACTCTTTTCGATAGCGACGAATGGTGAATTTTCGGCATTGACGTGGGTCTATCGGCGGTACACGCGATTCATCGCCGTGTGTTGCTCCGAAACATCTCTTAAGATTTATCCCATCTAAAAAAATGAGAGATTTTGAGAATTTTTAGGTTAGTTTTCTGTTTTATAAAAAAAAAAAAAAAAAAAAAAGATGATGATGGAAAGTTATTTATCGTGCCAAAGAGGGAGAGAGAGAGAGAGAAATAAATGAGAGAAGATAAGGATGGAGATATAAATAAATATTTAAAGAAGAGACATAAAGAAAAATAAGAAAATAATAATTGTTGTTTGGGGTATAAATGAAAATCAAAGGAGCAGTTTTGGCTAAATAACAAAGCGTCACAACTATGTAAAGATTGGTTGAGAAAGGACAAGCAGCGTCATTATTTCTGAAAAATTCATTATTTAGCGGATTTTTTTTATTTTTTTTTCCTGTGCCAATATTTAGCGGAATTTTTAGGGGCAATTTCTTTAAAAATACTTACACCCTTAATCAACTTTCTAAGTCAGTCCATATATATAATTTCTATCTATTTCACTACATACCCTCTAATCAAGTTCCACTTAAATCCCTCTAATTAAAATAAATCACAAAGAAATAAAATTGTGACATCATCACACTACCTACCTAATTTTACAAATTATTTTATTATTTTTCCTTACGTAAAAATCTTCTTCCACAAGTTTTCTTCATCTCGCCGGCGCCGGCGACATCAAATACAAACCAGACCCTGAGGCTTTTTTCGGAGGCAGCAAATTCGGCGACATTGGGGCTTTTTCCGGCCAAAAAATCCTAGTTCTCTGTCTGAAAATTTCTATTTTTCTGGCAACATTGGGGCTTTTTCCCGCAAAAACTTGATGTAGTAAGTAATGTATGTATGATATGAGAACTTTGGAGTCCAAAAATCATCTTTAATTCATATATTTTGTTTAATTTGTGAAGGATTGAATTTTGAATATTGTTGTTCATATTAACCCTAAAAAAATAAGTGATCAAAATCCTTTTGTTTTTGTTCATGTATACTAAATTTATGCTATTGTTAGGTTATGAAATAGATAGAAATTATATATATGGACTGACTTAGAAAGTTGATTAAGGGTGTAAGTATTTTTAAGTGGTACCACTATTCATGATTTGTGTACCTCTATTTGTATATATAGTACCTACTTTGCTCATTGTAGGTACCATATGTGCTGGGAAATGTGAACTTGTTTTTTTTTATCCAATTATTGTTAGATACATGGAAGGGGCACAAAGTGATATATTAGAGAGTTGTACCTACAAAGATGAAATGTATGTGTTCTCTATGAACCTTGAATCAACTCTTGACGAAGTGTACAGTCTCATTTGGTAAGAGGTGGATGATTGTTAGTTTGGAAACCGTCATGTTAAACTATATTACTCTAAAGGAAAAAAAGAGAATTAATTTGTGCGGTGAGGAAGATGTAAAAAACATGATTCAGTTACATGTTTGTTGGAAAGTAAATATTGTAGAGATAGTTGTCATTGAAAGAAATGAAAGTCCGGGCATTGGAAGAAATGGAAGACCGGATGAAAGAGTCTATGTCGATGAGCATGAGCGGGTAATGTTGCTTTCAGAATATTAATGAATTTATTATTGATATATGGTGTATTTGTATCATCATATCTTAACTCATTAATTTCTTAACTAGTTCCATTATTTATAAAAATTTGTATTATTTTATCATTTACGCAGAGAAATCTTACGGGAAGGAGAATAGAAGTTGGTAATGCAAGATAAATCGATAGATTCGTGAATTGCTGGAAAAAAAACTCAAAATACACATTTGTGTAACAATCTTATACAAACCCTTTACTATTTACCATTTACATCCCATTTTATGTTCGGAAAACAGAGTAAGAAAAAAAGAAAAAAAAAAACACCTAGATTGGGCTGAAAAAAAAAACATGTTTGGAAGCACAGACACAAATACACATAGTCAATTAGACACAAATACAAATCGCCGGAGGAGGAGAGTAGTGGGCGTGAGTCGGACGAGCAACGAATAGTCGGAATTTTGACGTGAATCGCCGGACGAGTACAAGCAGTCGATGAAAGAGGACACTAGATTCACTCACTGAGTAGTTCACTCTCAATCGATGAAATAAGGCTCTGAAATGTTTTTTTCAAAATTCCTCATGTGATCCCTTAGAACTGCCTAACAATCTACAGAATGGGCTTTATTACCACTTAATGGGCTTTATTATGCCCAAAATAAAACAGTTTTGTGTCTTAAAATGTAAATTAGACGTGTCCACGTTCCTAATAAATCCACGTAGCTATTTTTTCGTCGACCACATGTGGGCTTTAGGCTCACTGAATGGGCTTATAAGAATAAAGGTAAATTATCTCCCTACGCTCTACTTCAATCTCTCAATATGGCCCATATTGTATAGGCCGCGTTGAAGGCCTACCATGGACTATAAATCGAAAAATATCCGACGAACTGAAACTATGCCCGGACCAAAGCACTATAAAAAAACTTGGGGGAAAACCATATTTATTAACTCTTGTTTTTATTATTATTATTATTATTATTATTATTTTTTTTTGGTTTCTTTTCCTAAAAGGAAGACAACTAAATTAATAACTAACACAGTGAATGTTAAAATTCTTGCAGCATAAAAAAAAAAAAAAAACAAGTTACTTATTAAAGTTCAATAAAGTTGCAAAAATCAATCTCTCAGTAACTTTTGTTGACTAACATTTTTTTTTTTTTACCATCATTGACAAAATCACGGGATCAATAATTTTCACTTTTTTTTTTCACACGTTTCTATTTTTTGTGCATTTTGTCAATGAATTGAGGTGGTAAAATTTAGTTTTGTTTGTTGTCACTTATTTGAGAGTGGAAGTCAATTTCATGAGATAGCAGACTTTTGCTTTT
>CACSLK010017224.1:1027031-1037091 GCA_902706635.1 Striga hermonthica | reverse complement strand
TCTCAACTTAACGACACCAACTAACTTTATATGTTTACATAAATACATAAACCAAAATAATATTATTTTAAAATTTATATTTTAAATTATTATAAATATATTTAGTAAAACTACTTTAGTTTATTTTTCTAAATAGTTTATTTTTTAATGTTATCACATATTTAAACTAAAATTAAGTTAAAAATTTATTTTTAACTTTTAAAATAAATTTCATTAAGCTTTTGCATAAATGTAAATTATGAAATAATTATCTTGTTAGGTAATTTTATTAAGATATTTAATATTTTTTATTATAAGTATTTTAAAAATAATTTTTTTAAAAAAAGGTATTTGATTTACATAATTATGTCAAAATACAAAGTGACTTGGAGTCTTAAATTAAAAAGTGGAATGTAAAAGTAGACTTATATTAAGAAAGATAAAATGAAACCCTTAATTAAAAAGTAAAAAAATGTTAGACTCTATTGTGAAACAATCTATCTCTATATTAAAAGAATAACATTTTAAGGATTTCCGCCAATTTTTCCCACCAATATATGTATATATAATCACCTGCCAATATATGTATATATAATCAGCTGCCAATTGTCTTTCATTAACAGTGTTCTAAAACTTAGCAATTGTATTTCCTTTTTTTGGTAGATAGGGTAGTCAACGGCTGATTTATTAGTATTTATTGGGTAGATAGGATAACAAATCGACTGATTTATTAAGTAGAATTTGTTATTCTCTTTCATGTATTTTGGTATCAAAATAAATATTTTTAATTATTTTTGGTACCAAAACTAATAATTTTCAAATTGTGTGTAATCAAATATTTTTAGATGGAACACCATAAATTCGGTATGATTTTATTAAATTAGACTTATAATATTTTGGATACTTGAAACAAATTGTTTAGACATTTTTTTACATATTCGTCTATATATATATATATATATACATATACACATACACATAATTGATGTTAAATTTAAATATACGTAGACATGTTTATTTACAAAATAGTCTAGAATTTTTTTTTACACAATGTTAAATTTAAATGTTTTTAGATATGTTTTCTTCTAAAATTATTTAGAAAAGTTGTAGGTGATTTCACATCTTTCAAATATAATATAGAAAAATTTGAATACTATTATATATACTAATATAATATTTTAGGTGTTCTTAATATTAAACATACAAATTTTATATTCTCTTATACAAAATAATGTAAATTTTATATTCTATTATACAAAATAATTTTACATTGTTTGACCCCGAATCTTTAATTTATAATTATTAAGTATTGTTTATTCTTCTCTTTAATTTATAATTATTATTTTTTTTCGTCTTTTTAAATAAGATCAATAGTAATTTCCACTTACGCCATTGAGTGTCTCAAACTCGAGATTTATTTATAATATTGTTAATTTAATATTGTTCAGTGCATTGCACGGGGTGTACACTAGTACCTAAAATCAAACCCAGTAATGGAATTTCCCTAATTTTATTATTCAATAATTAATAAGTTAAAATAAATTTTGATTTAAAAGATTAAGCAAAATGTATTGTAGTATTGGAGTTTCTAATTTTCAATTAATAATAATGAAATATAGAAGTTAAAATTAATACATCCGTAATCTAAATTAATGATATATCTTCTCTTTCATCATTACTGCAACAATTAAATGGTATGCTATTAAACAGGCATATTTAATTTCAACTTTTGCTTCTTTTGAAACTAGTACGTAGCCCGTGCGATGCACGGGACAAAGTTATAAATGCGCCATTTTCATAGAGTGAGTCATTTTTATATAGTATGTCCGTTAAGTAGCTCGTACGATGCACGGAACAGAGATATTAAATAAGTCATTTTCATGGAGCTTGTTCATTAAAGCCTAAAAATAATAGAGTTTGAACATCTCTTTTCCACCTCATTTCGTCAGTGTCATTTTTTTGTCGGGAAGCTAAACTTGAGCCTTTTAGCTCTAGCTAGCCCGTAAATTAATTAATATAATTATCTTCTAGGTACAAGCTTGGCTACAGAGGACTTGGACCACTAACACGTTTATTGTAATATAAATTTGATTTTCAGTATATATATTTATTTTTTGATATTTAAAAAAAATAACAATTTTATTTATTCTTGTTCCTCGTATAATACTCAATTTATGTTATTCTAAAACGTGTTGTAATATAATGTCATTATTATTATTTATGAAAGTATAGATGTAGTCTTCTTCTTCTTTTTATTTTATGTAATGAAAATATCTAGTGTACGTTAATATTATTTATTAATGTAATTACTTTAAGTTATCTAAATAAATTTAAAATAAAATATTGTGTACAAATATTTTATAAAATATTTTTATAATAATTAAACAACATAAGACTTTATAGTTTATTCAACATATTATGCAATATATTTTAAAAGAATTTCACTATGGAGAGAAATCAAAATAAAAAAAAAAATGATAAAAAATAATCATGGTTAATAATAATATACAAATAAATCACTTGTTGAAATTCTAAAGAATAGTTAATATATTTCAATTTTATCATGTGGCCATCAATAAAATTAGTTAATGTATTTATTAATGATATCCTAAATGGTAAGTTATATTAATTTAAAATATTTTGTTTTTATAAATTCAATGAAATAAAGATCAAGAAAAAAAAGACAATTGAAAATATTTGCCAAACAAAACAATTGAATAAGGGCAATCAAAACATGATAGCTGCTAGATTTAGTGGTAGAAAAAAAGATTAAAAAATTAATTATTTTATATTTTGATTATTAAATTAATCGTAATTTATTTTTATTAAAAATAATAACCGCCATCTAAAACAATTTTACTATCCGATTTGATGTTAAAAAAGTTACCGATTTTTATAGGTTTTTATTATTAAATAAATCATAATTTCTTTTTATCAAAAAAAAAAATAGATGAAAATAAAAAAGTAAATATTTATTATTAAATCAGCCATATTTTTTTATCCAAAAAAAAAATAAAGTAAAATAAAACTGATAATGTTTTTGTGATAATTTTTTTATCATCCATAATTTTTTTTATCCAAAAGTAAGTCTATCTTGTCCAACTAAAAAATTAATAAACTTTCCACTTCTTAAGGCCAACCTTTCTCTCTCATCCGTTTTTTAATTAAAAAAAAGAAGTTGCTATTAATAGCATGTAATAAATGCTTATTGAGTTTGACCAGAGTATGACTTGCCATTTTTAAAAAATGGTAATTCTTTTTATATATATATAGATTCAATCAAAATATTAGTATAATTTTGACAATAAAAGACACGTATTTTTCGACTATTACAATTAGAAGTACACACTTAACAAAGTACTATCGAAGGCTTGGGGTGTGCTTGTTTATGAAATATTTCATTGAAAATGTGTTATTTTAGTTAACTAGAGTTAATTCTAAAAAATATGGTATGATTGGTTGTTGGTGAGATTTTAATAATATATTAAAATAATACTACACATTGTTTTCAAATTAAACTGTGTTTGTCCGATTGGATAGACCGAGAACCGGTTTATAATCAGTCTAGTTCGCTTGAATAAAATATTTGCTATTGAATCTGTCAAAACTAGTCGGTTGAACTTGTAGGATCGATACGATTTTCCAAATATATTTTGCTACATTTAAAATTATTTTAAATAAAATTACATATTTAAATAAAATAGAAATTTATTTATTATTTATCAATTAGTTTAAATATTTGAATTTTTAAATTATTTAGATATTTAAGTAATACATTTTATTTGAATTTATTACAAAAAGTACTAATATGATTTCTTTCACTATCTACTATATTCATATGATCCTAACTAACTATATATAAATATTAAATCATATTTCCAAAATAAAAATTTAAGTGTATGTTTTTTATAAATTAAATTGTATTATTAGTTTGTATGATTATATTAAAGCGTATTTATAAATTAAATTGTATGATTTTTAAGGAAAAAGAAAAAAATAAAACTACTATTTATGGCTGCATTAAATGTTGACCTATGTTTTTACTATTATTTTTGGTAAATATGTTCTCTCTTTATATATATATATATAGATATATCTTTAAAATATTATGATTAAAATTGATTTGATGTAATAATAGGAGATAAATGATTGAAAATGATAGACAATTAATATTACGTGAGTGGATGAATAATGAATTACTGTTGATGTGAAGTGTAAGAATGATTGATTTGTATGATTTAATAATATGAATAATATTAAGAATAATGGGGCGAATTAAAATTGCGTTGAATTTTAAGTATGAATTAACCGTGACTAAATTATTTTATAAACAAGCAAGCCCTTAGGGTGTGATTGAATATGAATTTTTTTAGTTTTTGTTAACTATAACTAATTTTAAAAAGGTGATATGGTGAGTTGTTAGTAAAAATTTAAATTTAAAATAAAATTTTATTTAAAATAAAATAATTAAATTTGATTTGATGTAAAAGTAGAAGAAAAAAAATATTGAAAGTGAGATTTAGTTAAAATTATACTAGTGGATAAATAGTGAATTAGAGTTAATGTGATGTGTGAGCATGACTGATTCATATTATGAAGTTATACTTATAACATTTATGAGTTGAATTAAATTTGAATTAAATTGAAGTTTTTTTTTTTTGTTCAAAATATAAAATGTAACAAAAATGAAACAAAAATGGATAATACTTTAATACATATATATTTTTTAATTTTTCTAATTTCCATGCAATTATGATATTGTGAAATTTATAAATTTAGGAGCT
This sequence comes from Striga hermonthica, assembly GCA_902706635.1. NCBI lineage: Eukaryota > Viridiplantae > Streptophyta > Magnoliopsida > Lamiales > Orobanchaceae > Striga > Striga hermonthica. The sequence continues at coordinate 1,032,328 of CACSLK010017224.1, read as the reverse complement.
TTCTTGTTTTGGAGCTTTCCAACGCCTTGCCTTTCAAGTGACTGACACCTAACTCAAAAAATACCTTCACACCACCCCGCACCACCGTGCCCCTTCCCCCACCTCCCATCTCCGCCGCGCCACCACCACCGGCCCACCACCATTGTTTCCTCATCTTCATCTGCTAAAGGAAATCTCGGAAAAAAACCAAAACCCATTTGGCATATTTGTTCTTTTCTGCGCATTGAATCGGAAAATCGCTGTATTAGGCGGTGGTAAGTGTCGGAAGGCTGTTTTCCGAGATGCCGGAAAGTGTCTGCGCGCGTGTGTGTGTGTGTTTATTGTCTGCTAATTGATCTTGTCTGCATTCGATTTTGAGCTTTTCTCCCCCCTTTTATGTGTTTTATTCGCTGGTAACAAAAATTAATGGCGTCACTGATGAACAACTGGTGTTTGTCTGCTCGAGGGCTTTTCAAAGTTTGCTTCTTTTTCGGTTTTCTGAAAGCTATTTGCAATTTTTTCTCTACTTTTAAGTAATTTTTTCTATCTTTTTTTGGTTTTGTTGCTTTGATTCTGGGTTTTGTGTTCCGAGAAGGAGATTTTTCAGCTGTCTGTGAATTCTCTACGAAATGCTTTTTGTTATTAATGGTTTCTGTTGATAATGAAATTGGTAAAGTGACTCCTTGTGCAGGTTTTCAGCAATTAATTTAAGTTATAATTTGGAATTAAATCTGCAAATATTTCTATATATTTCATAAGTTTTTGTTGTGCTTTGATTAGTTCTGTTCATCTGGATATACAGTAATTGCTTGTTTGTAATGATTTAGTGTTTTTGTAATAGTATAGACATGGGATTTTTATAGCCATTACAATTAGCTGAGGTTTGTGATCATATAGGCCAGCATGACTGTGGATTCTCAAAGGAATTACTAAATTCGATAAAAATCGAAATGATATTTTGTTTTGTGTTGTCTATGAATGCTCACAACCCAGCTCAGAACAGTTTCTTGCAGTTTCTTGGGCAAGGCTTTCTTTCCGTTTATCGTTTTCTTACTATTCTTTTGGTAGGTTGTGAGAATGTCATATTCATGTTAACTTTTGAATGTTTCTGGTGGCCAATCCTTTTCTTTAATTCTTGATTGGCATGACTTCAATTATCTTGCATAGTTGCTCACCTTAAAAACTTGTTTACTTTTGTAATAATAATAATAAAAAAAAAATCCGAAATCGATAAATCAATTTCTTTTGAAAGAGATGCAGAATTCGACTACCCTTTTCGCAGTTATAAAATATCACGAACGATACTCTTGAATCTTAATACCCTCCTCAAGCTTGCTATCAAGACAAATTCTATTTATTAGTTTTCTTGAATTTGTATACCGTGTTTATCTAAATCCCAGTCAACTAGTTTGCTGCAGGTATAGGTTTAAACTTTACTGTATCTTTTAGTATATGTGTAACATGGCCAACATTGCAACTTGGAACTGTTTAGATGCCATTTGTTGTTCGGATGCTATTATTTCTGCTTTTGTTGTACTTTCTTTCTCACTTTCGTTCATAATCTGTGCAAACCAACAGGTTAAGATGGATAAGAGGAGTTGGCCTTGGAAGAAGAAGTTGTCTGATAAGCAAGGAGCTGATAAAGCAGCTGCCTTTACATCAGACTCTGTGGCAGCTGCTTCAGAACCGGATGCAGCTCTAACCGAAAAGGTCCGCGAATATTCGTAACTTTTAATCATTTATTTGTTTCCTTCTCACCCCTCCTTTGACATTGCAATATTCTCAACATCAAGATTAAGATAAAAGGATGAGAAATTTTTTCAGTTTAGCTTTTCGGACATATTAAAGTATATTTTTTTAGTTATTTCGGTATCTTTCTTCAAGTTTGTCGTATTTCTGTATTTTATGAACACGATTTCCTAAATCCTGAAACAGGAAAAGCAAGAAGCCAGTAAAAAGCCAAAGTATGTCCAAATCTCCATGGAATCATACACGCATCTAATCGGACTGCAAGATCAAGTCAAGTCGTACGAAGAGCAAGTCCAGAGCTTAGAGGATGAAGTAAAAGAGCTAAACGAAAAGCTGTCCTTAGCCAACACCGAAATGACTAACAAAGAAAATCTCGTCAAACAACACGCAAAGGTTGCCGAGGAAGCCGTCTCAGGTAATAAATAGAAACCTCAAAAAAGTGAATTAAAAAAACAAAAAGAAAACAAGACAGTTCACGTTTTTATTCATTTCCTTCATTCAGGTTGGGAAAAGGCAGAAGCTGAAGCCGCAGCTTTGAAAAACCACCTCGAGTCTGTCACGCTGCTGAAGCTCACTGCCGAGGACCGTGGGTCCCACCTGGACGGGGCCCTCAAGGAGTGCATGCGCCAAATACGCAATTTAAAAGAAGACCACGAACAGAAACTGCACGAACTAATCCTGAGCAAGCAGAAGCTTTTCGACAAGATGAAGCTCGACTTGGAATCCCGGATCGCTGGCCTGGACCGAGACCTGCTGAGGTCAGCCGCGGAAAACGCCGCGCTTTCCAGATCCCTGCAAGAACGCTCGAACACGCTCGTCCAGCTCAGCGAAGAAAAATCTCGAGCCGAAGCAGAGATTGAGATGCTCAAGAGGAAAATCGAGTCGTGGGAGAAGGAAGTGAGCTCGCTCAAATACGAGCTCCATGTTGCGCGGAAGGAGGTCGAGATCCGAAACGAAGAGAAGAACATGAGCGTTCGGTCTGCTGAGGTGGCGAACCGGCAGCACCTCGAGGGGGCGAAGAAGATCGCGAAGCTCGAGGTCGAGTGCCAGAGGCTGCGTGGGCTTGTGAGGAAGAAGTTGCCAGGCCCTGCTGCCCTTGCCCAGATGAAGCTCGAGGTTGAGAGTCTGGGCCGGAGGTCTCCAGTCAAACCTCCCAGCCCAAACTCGGCCCATTTTCCTGAGTTCTCGATCGACGGCTCACAAAGTTATCTCAAGGAGAATGAGCTTCTCACTGAACGTTTGCTTGCAAAGGAGGAAGAAATGAGGATGCTTAAGGAGGCACTTGCTAAGCGTAACAACGAGCTGCAGGCTTCTAGAAGCTTGTACGCCAAATTGGAAGCACAAGTTCAGGCGAGTGGCGAGCAGAAGAGTGAAAGGAATGTGGATAGTCCTAACAAGTCTGAAAATGCAAGTAAAAGTAATGATCTGGACCTGATGGATGATTTTGTGGAGATGGAGAAGTTGGCTTATTTGTCGAACGCGCAAGCGTCGAATGTGGATTTGGATAATAATACTGGCAAAAGTGGGCCCGAGCTTTTGAATAACGAAGCTCTGGTTAAGCTCTTTGTTGAACTGCAGTCGAAGATATCCACGGTACTCGACTCGATTTCTCGTGAAAAAGACAGGGAAAAAGTTGCAGAGGATATTAGCCGTGTCCTGCAAGATTTGCATGAAACTTCTCGCTCCAGAGATGGCAAATCGTATGCGGAAGATGTTGAAACCATCAGTCAAGAATTACAAACTGCCATCGGTCAAATTTACAACTTCGTAACAATTCTAGGGAAAGAAGCTAAGGCTACTGTCCCACGGACAATTCTTCTCGGAGAACTGAGCGAAAAACTCGACACTTTCACTGCCAAGTACAGTGAGGCCATATATAGCGACATTAATTCAAACGAATTCGTTCTTGACATATCTCGTGTGCTGAACAAGGCGAGTGAGCTCCATTTCAACGTATTGGGATTCAGAGGCTCTGAAGGGGAAAATGGTAGTTCGGACTGTGTAGACAAGATTGTGCTCCCAGAGAACAAACCCATTTTGAAATCTTTAGAAGAGCGATATTCTTCAAACAGCTGTGCTCGTTTTTCGGATTCAGCATCCGATGCCGATGTGCCGACCTCTGAGTCAACAGCTGCCCCATGTAAGTGGTCAATGGAGGAGTTTGAACAGTTGAAGACAGACAAGGATAACCTCGCGGATGAGCTTGCTCGATGCATGGAGAATTTTGAGAGTACGAGGTCTCAGTTGCTAGAAACAGAACGGGTTTTAGGTGAGGTGAGGTCTCAGTTGACTTTGGCTGAGAAGTCAAACAGTTTGGCCGAGACACAGCTCAAATGCATGGCCGAGTCATACGAATCACTTGAAAAACGGACGGATGAACTGAAGCGTGAAGTAAGTGAGCTTCAAGGGAAGATAGAAAGTTTGGAAGGTGAGCTACAAAAAGAGAAAAAATGTCACCAGGAGGCAGTGAAGAGATGTAAAGATCTTCAAGGGCAGCTTGAAAGGTTTTTATGTTAACTCTCTTTTCTCTTTGCAGTTGTCCCGATTGTACTTGATTTCTGAATTGTCTGGTTCAAATAGTCTTAAACCTGTTTGTTTTTAAACTTGAATCTTTTCCAGTCGTATAATACGATCATTATCAAATATGCTAACAAGTTGAGTTTGCTCCGTTTGATTAATCCTATCTCATTATTCTTATCAGGATTGATTATTCAGTAGCAGCTGATAATGATGACAAGATTAGCCAGGTGAGGCTTACATATTATCACCAGTTATTCATGCTCATCTTATTTGTGATCATTGGACCTTCATTCAGAATTTCTTGTATTTTCTTTTTCACTTTTCCTTTACTTTTTTTTTTCTCCTTTCCTGTTAAACTAATTACAAAGTCTCTGTAAAGCTAAAAACACTCAACTTTCTTTCTGTATGCAGGAGAAAGAGCTAGCAGCTGCAGCTGAAAAGCTTGCCGAATGTCAACAAACCATTTTACTTCTCGGAAAACAGCTTAAGGCCCTTTGTCCACAATCCGAGACCTTAACTCCTCCGAACAATGCAAGAAATGAAAATATCGACCCTTCTTTTCGGGAGGAACCAACTGTAAGTGGCACTGAAAACTTGGAAGAAACGAAATTATCTGAACCCGATACTTCCCATTTACATAGAGCTGGATCTGAGTCACCCATGAATCCATTCAACTCCACATACACTCAATCGAACTCCGAAGCTAACAACTTTCTGAGATCACCAATCAGCTCAAAGTACCCCAAACACCGCCCCACAAAATCGGGCTTGTTTTATGCGCCATCCACACTCACACCGGAAAAACATTCCCGTGGATTTACCAGATTCTTTTCCACCAAAGGGAAAAATTAGCCGTTTTAACGTGCTCCGATAAAAAAGAAGAAGAACAAAGTAAAAAAAAGAAAAAAAAGGATGAATTGGTTGAACTAGCTTGCCTTTATTATTATTACTATTATTATTATTATTATTATTATTATTATTATTATTATTATTATTATTATTATTATTATTATGTCTTATTAATGTAAATAGGCATGGTTTTCGACTTG
>CACSLK010017224.1:924567-940576 GCA_902706635.1 Striga hermonthica | reverse complement strand
ATAAAGGCTCACCATCTTGTTGCTTGAATTGAGTGATCTCCGTCTGAAGTCTCAACGTCTGAAGGCTCACCACCTTGTGTATATACATATATCCGTTTATCGTATGTTCCTTGGGAAGTCTGAATATCAAAGTTGATCTTGGGCTATTTCCATCGATTTTGTCTAAGTTGAGAAGGAAAAGATTTTTTGAATCTAGTGTATTCTGTGTGCGACTTTTTATTCCTTATTTTTATTTCTCATAATTTAGGCATAATTGCATATGATTTCCTTCTTGAACATGATCTATTTGAGTCTACAATTTTGTGGAGAATATATGCTCAAATATGAAATCTGATTTCTTTCCTAAATTTTGAAATAATATGAGAGGTTATTTGTGTGAGGAGTATTATTGTGTTTGAATTTGATTTTTGGAGGGATTAGTTGCCGTTTTTATCTCCTAAAACCGCTAAAACTGCTTTATCTCTCTCCCTTGAACCAAGGAAACTGCCTTTTTGCAGTTTTCAATGTCAGAACTTTACATATATCATATCTCTCATCACTTTTTCATTATTACTCAAATTCTCTCCATCTCTCTCTCTCCTTGTCCAATATTCTCCAAATCTTCTGAAACCCTATTTTTCCCAAACTCAATCGCCGTTCTTTCTCCCATGGCTGGAAGCAAGGACAAGTCGAAAAAGCGACTCAAGAAACACAAGGAGAAGAGACTGAAGCGCCGTCGTCTCTCTCTCTCTCTCTGCAAGTTCTGTCCGTGAACCCTCTCCTCCGCCGGCAAAATCCCCATCTCCCGAGTCGCCACCACCTGAGAAGTCTGTTTCCTTGTCTGCAACCTCGTATGGTTCTCTGTCCAACTCCGACAATGCCGAGAAAAATCTTGAGATCTCTCCACTTGCCACAGGCGTACCTGGTTTGTCAGGGTTCGATAACGTTCCAGAGGCTCAGCCTCAGGGGGAGTCGTCTGCTGTTCTCACTTCTGTGAGCAAGTCTGCAACCAAGACAGCGTCCAAGACCTCGACCAAAGCAGCCGAAGAAGAAAAAGAAGACACTGTTGCAACTCTGGTCGAAGTTCATTCTGATCAGCCCACGCCACCATCGAAGATGCCAGTTCGCCGTTCTACTCGCCGTCGTGGTAAAGAATCTATTGATGCACCGCCTGTTCCTCCTGAACCTGAGGACGATGCTTATGACCTTGAGAACACCTTCACAAATCGGTTCTATACAGAGGCTGCTCATGAGCGCTTTGTCAGTTTTGGTTCTTATGGTTTCTGGTCCGAACGTGCTGTGGAAGATGGTAAGTTTGCTGATCTTGGCATTCTTCGTCTGATAGAGTCTGTTGGTTTGTCTAAAACTTTGTCTGATCTTCAGCCCTTCTGTGGGCAAGTTGTCAAAGAATTTTATGCTAACCTCACCCCTGCAGTGTTTGATTCCAATAGTCCTCGTTTTCACAAGCTTTTTCTTCGAAACCGTGTGATTGATGTGTCTCCTACCCTGTTTAATGTTCATCTTGGTTTGCCCTCTCATCTTGATAACTCTTCCCTCTCTGAAGTTGACTTGGATGCTATGACCAAAGTTCTTACTTCTGGTTAGTTGGATACTTGGCCTGGTTCTAATTTGCCTATCAGTTCCCTCTGTTTGGTTGCCAATCTGTTGCATAAGATTGGTGCTGGGAATTGGAATCCAACTTCGAACAAAACTCTTCTCACAGAGTCCCAGAGTAAGGTCATCTATTGGGTTATGATTGGGAAGGTTTTCAGTTTTGGGGATATGCTCTTTGATATTCTTCACACCTTTGTCACTAATATTGAGTCTCGCAAGACCCTTCATTTTCCCTGTCTTATTCGGTCCTTCTTGGCTGCCCACAATTTTTCTGTTAATCCCCGTTACCAAGATTCTCTTGAGAACCCAGGAAAAGCATTCTCTGTGAGTGCTCGTACTCTCAATGAAAAGGGAACCTCCAAGGTCGCAAGAGAACTGACTCCCTCCTTGGTTCCTAAAAACTGGGATGAGTTTGTGGCTCAACAGCTTGGTGAATGGGATGCGATGGCTAAAAAGGTTGCTGCTCAGCAGGCCTATCTCAAACAAGTGCTGCAGGTAGTTAAGGGGACCAAGCACAAGACTGCGGGGACAGGCCCTTCGACATCCCGTAGTTCGAAAAAGGGGGAGAAGGGCAGTGCTGCGAAGGATGTTGGAGGCTCAGATTCTGGGGGAGACAACACTGATTATGCCATTGCGAACTATTATGATGATGATGATGAGTAGTGCTATTTTTCTTCTTTGTGTGTTTTGAGGGATGTAGGGAGGTCTTTATGTAATAAGGAACCTCGTGCTTGTTTGCTTTTGTGATGTGGTGATGTGGTTTTGTTACTTTTTTAAAATATTTTGAATGTAGGTGTTTTGATGTTTTTGATGACTGCTTATTCTACTTATTTTGATTGAATGGATAATTGTTAGATTCATATTGTTAAGTTGTGTAGGCTGCAGGTACTAAGGGGGAGAACTGCAAGCATAATATTTCTGTGTGAACTAACCCTTTAATGTGGTTTGTTATGCTTGTTGTTTTAATTTCAGGAGACCTTCATGTCTATTGTTTTCGAACTAGATGCCAAAGGGGGAGATTGAAAGATATTTTTATTTTGGCATTAGTTCGTTAGTTCGAACAAGCACCTGGAACCACAGAAAAAGGGAAGATCTTGAATTATTTTACTTTCTTAATTAAGTTTATTTTATACTAGTGTGGTACCCGTGCGATGCACGAGCTAGTTTTCTTACGGTAAGCAGTTAAATTTGGATGATTGGAAAAACGTAAAATACATATATTGAAATGAAACACAATGTAACGTTATATATTATTAAACACATCATTGTACTCAAAATTATTTGTTTGGTCTTTTGGTACATCGTCTATTGCCATAAATTATATTAAGATTGTAGATAGTCTTAAATAAATAGATTAAATTGTTTAGCAGAATATATACGATATTTTGTAAGTGTATGAAATAATTATTTATTTTGTAAGTTTATTCAATCAATTTCAAATTTGTATTCTAGATAATTAAACAAAACCCAAATTTTTAGGATGTTCCAATCCGATTTCATTTTGAATTTCAAATTAATATTATATGACTTTGTTTTATGTTTAAAAACGTCCGAATTAAAGAAAGTAGTAATCAAATGATAAAAGATTTTTAATTTTTAGTTTGAAATTTGGCCCGATTTTTATGTAATCTGATTTTTTTTTAATAAACATGATTTGCTACAATTAGGTAAAGATACATGTTATAGTGTTTTGTATAATTCAAAATTCTCGATTGTAAGGTAAACATATTTTTTAATAAAAAATAAAAAAATTGACTTTTACAAAATTGTCATGCCGACTATGCAATCCGATTTTTATAATAAATAATTGATTTGTTGCAATTAGTAAAATATATATGATAGTATTTTGCCTCATTCGAAATTCTTGATTTTATTTTAATCAGTTTTTTAATAAAAATAGAGAAAGAAAATTAACTTTTGCATCAGTCGAAATTTACCTAAATTAAATCCACAAAATATATAAATTTTGGGTGCATATTTAAAAAAATAAAATTGTTGTACCATTTCAAGATTAAATCAACTGTAATTAGTTTTAATAAAAATATAATAGTTTCCAAACAAAACACTTTAGTTAGCCAAAAAATTATGGTATGTAATATTGTTTCTTTATGATAACACGATTTTTTGAAAGAAAAGTAACAAATACCATAATTTTAGGATAGCGTTTAATGCTGATTTTTTTTAGAAAAAAAAAATAAAAAAAGAAATTAATAAGTATGGAATGTAATTAATGCTAATTGAGATTTGACCAGAATTTGACCTACTATTTTTAAAAAATGGTAATTCTTTTTATATATATATAGATTCCATATATAAGATATTATGGGTCTTATTATGGTATTTTATCTTGTAGAAAATCGGACGTGAAGGAGATAAAAAGAGAAGAGGCGTGTATAATGAGGAGATCTAGGAGAGAGAATAGAAGATTCACTTACCTAAGATAAGCTATAACTTTGGAAAGAAATCAAGCTTAAGAGTCCTATGCCTTGAAGAAGACTCCAACCCTAAGGAGTGTGTATAAATACCCTAGAGGAAGCTCTTATTGCGGCTGCTGAGTTTGGAGATATTTTTAGAGCAATATTTGAGCTTCGCATTTTCTATCTTTTTATTCTATTCAGTTGTACACAGTTCAGTACGAGAGTTCTTACAAACTCAAGGACTGAAGTTGTTTTTTGTTTTGATTTCGTTGTTTCATCAAACTATATTTTACTTTTACACTTAGGGAGTAAGTGTAGGATAAAAAGTCCACGGGACGTGGCCGGAGAAATAGTTGATAGGATCTGAGTAGTGTTGGCTAGGTTTGAAGGGAGTTCGAGTCTTTGTAAGTCCAAGCTATGTTCATATTTGATCTATCAATGAAAGAGCTCTGAGGAGAAGTGGGATACTTCCCTGAAGAGTTTTGTAAACCTTCGGTTTTTTGCTTCCGCATTCATAAGTTCTTTATTTGGTTCGTACTATAAATAGCGCGCTCCATGATATTATACGTTTCATAGAAGTAAGAGGGTGTTTGTAACTTTGTATACAAAACATTCGTGTTAAAGTCGATGTGATTTTTAAAAATTAATTTATTAATATTATTTAATTATATTGATAATATTTAGAATTCGTTGTAAATAATTAAAGTTATTCAAAATAGATACACAGTGTTGTCCTTTTATTCTCTCTGGACCTCGCATTTGCATTTGGCCCAAGTTAGCTGCGAGCCAGCCCGTCCGTTGGCCCTGTTTTAATCGAATTCCTCGTTAAGCCCACTGACGATACGTCGTCGTCTTGCTGCATCATCCCGTCACTCTCTTTGCTAGGGTTTTAGTTTGAATTTTTCTGTTCAAAACTGCTTCCCAAATTCATTCTTCCTCTCTTAACCAGATCAGTAAGAGTAACGTATCGATCATGTCGATGAAGAGTTCAGAAGAAATCTCGAGCAGCAATAAAAACCCTAAAATCACCTGGGAAGGCTGCAGTGTGCTGCTGGACATTAACGATGGCGATCGGCTGCTTTTTGCTCGCCTGACAGCTGGCTCGTAATCACCTTACACATTCACGTTATTTTGCTCGTTCATGGTTTGTAACACATATAGCAATTTTCGAGTTCATTTTGTTAGTTACTCCAAAATTTCTTGTTTGTTTTTTTTAGGAAAATTAAGATTGGGAACAAGAATTACTCTCTACAGCCTTTGATTGGATGCCGGTTCGGGTCAACGTTCCAGGTGGAGGTTGGAGAGGGTGGCCCCTTTCTCTCTCGGGTTGTTCCGTCGGCAGAAGGTTTGTGATATCTTTTGGTAGCTTTGAATTTGGTTAGATAGGAAAATAGAAGAAAGAAGTGTTAGTTTCGACTTTCGTCAACTTGTTTCAAGTTCTTAATTCATAATAGAAAATGCAGACGATACGTTGCACAATGCAAATTAGGGTGCGAAAGTCATCAGTATTTCATATTTTTGTTGTACTCTTGTAGATTGGTTCTTTGTTGTTTATCTGCATGCATCAGAAATTCCAAACTGGAGCAAGTACTTATTTATTTAATGATAACCGAGACTCAACTCGGTTATCAAACTGACAATATTTTAATATTATTGGCTAGATAAACTTGATTTTTATTTGAATTCGATCACCATGGTGCATTATTCAAATAAATTAGTTATACCATAAAACTGTAGTGATATCTATAAAAGAAACGATATTGATCAGAAACATAATAAATATGGAGTTTTTAGCGTTTAAGTTTTGACATGTCTTGCTTATTAATTTTTTGTATAGTTTATTTATTTTTTTATATATTTATTTTTCTCTTAGATCCACTGTCCAGTTCCATCAGTTAAATGGCAGATAGCAGCTTGACTTCTTTTATTGTCTCATGAGGTTGGTTCAAACAAGTTAAACTCATGAACTTATCAGGCATGGATCCAAGTCCATCAATATTGCTTTAGTTGGGTCGCAAATTGACACCCATTGAGCGAATAGGAACTAAGAAAATTCTGTACTGTCAATTGGATATCCTATATAAGCTTGCGTCTACGGATATTCCTAGATGTTAGGGTATGAATTAGTTTCAAGCTTTTTAGTCAAATTAACTGGAGGCCAATATTTATTATATTGGTTGATCGTAGTGCCTGATTCTTGTGAATTGAAACAATGAAAGGTCAAACTAATTCAAAGGTGAGAATCAAGCTATATGAAAAGTAGTAGTGTTCTCGCATTGTGTACTTATGCACTTGTTTAATTTGAAACGTTGCATTTCATCCAATAAGATGCCACTTAGTTGTTTAAGCACTTTGTGTGCATATTTGTTATGCTAATGTATTTTTGGAACTTCTCTTACCAGTTAATAATCGTGAAGAGAAAACGGATTGCCAAATTATGGAGGAGTGCCGAGATAATCGTGCATTAGTTGATAATAACACCGCCCAGAGTCTCACGGGTGAAGACATAGATGACATGCGCAGGTAAGGTTATTATTGTCTAAGTTACAATTATACATTGGGTATCTAATATATATGTTCTTCGCAACTCGAATATGGGTCTTTGTAATGCCTATGTGTCTTCTCTTTGAGTAATTTTATGCACATGAATGTTACTGCTAAAAATTGTTCAGCTTATGTTTTATGTTGCTGTATTCTTCTAGTTAATGAAGACGAAGCAGTGTGGTGTGGGGTTAGTTGAGTAAAAAAATGATCTATAGGTGATGAAGCACTTGATCAAGCACTTCTTTCAGTTTTGGGAAGCTTGGCTAAAAGGATATAATTTTGCATTTGTACGAGTATTTTTCGTTTTGGTCATTTAGTCCAAATTAAAGACAACTCAAAATTGCAGCTGATATTATAAGGTGTGGATTAAATAAGCAGTTACGAATTGAATATGATCAGATGAGGATTTGGGGATATCTAGTGATAACTTTAGGGTCTAAGTATAGTAAGTATAATTAGGGGTGGGAAGGACTATATATCAATGACTTATTCCTTTTGGAGTTAGCGGCGAATAATTTTGTAGGAATTGGACTAAATGGTAATTGTTCCTTTGTTTATTTCCATGATGCTTCCAATCATCAATCGTTTTTACCTCATACAACAGCACATTTTGTGAATATCCATTGTGTTTGACAGTTCATTTATATTTGCAGAAAGGGAGCAACTGGAGATGAAATAGTTGAGGCCCTTATTGCAAACAGTGCAACGTTTGAAAAGAAAACAGCATTTTCACAGGTACACGAGTCAATGTAATGACTTATTTTAATTAAGAATGACAGACTCGTGAGGATAAAAACTGAATATCTTTATGTTTGTAGGAGAAGTACAGGATAAAAAAGCAGAAAAAATATGCTCCAAGAGTACTTGTGAGACGCCCGTTTGCGCGAAGGTTCTCTCTTAGTCTCTTACCTTCTTTGATTGGGATCATATTTCTTAGTATAATCTTAATAGAAAAATATATCATTAGAATTGAGTCAAAAACATTGTTTGATTTGGTTCTATATTATGAAAAATTTGTACTTGTTTTACTTATATATATTATGAAATTACTGGAATCGATTATGCCAAACACAATTTTGATTTATTGTTACTTTTCTAACTTCAGTTTTCCGACATTCCAAATTTACTAGTCTACTTCCCTTGGAACTTCTAATCCACTTTTTCAATCAAGCATTTTGGATTAGACCTATGATATGGGTGGGACTGGATAATCATTTCCACTTAACTATGGTCCACATCCCAATTTTAATTGTTTAAACTCGTGCATTTGAAATAGAAAATTTTATATTTCGTTTTATAATAGTATTGATGAATATTAAGATCCTTTGACTAACGTTTTTGGTCTTTTCTTTTCAGTATATGTGAAGCATACTTCAAAAAACACGCTGACAAAATTGGGTAAGTATCTAGTCTCTTTTCATAGATGGATTACTGTGTTCTCCTCCATTATGTAAATATATGCGATCTTTGCATGAGTAACCCAAATGCATCTCTCTCTCTCTCTCTCTCTCTCTCACTCTTTCTCTCTCTCTCTCTCTCTTTCTCTCTCTTTTTGCAGGTTTTTGCGGGTGGACACACTTTCTCTTATGCTCTCCTTGGCTAACATTACTGCGTATTCGGATGTACTTGTATTGGATATGCTCGATGGTTTAGTTACGGGTGCTGTAGCTGAGCGCTTGGGAGGTATATATTTTTTATATTATACGTGAAAACTGTTTAAGATGTAGAAACAGTGTTGTCAGTTTGTTTAACATTTTTAGAGGTAAAAATGGAGCGTGATCAACCATCTTCAAAAGTGTATGAGAGAAAAATTGGTTAAAGTTAACGATATGCATTCACATGTCTACTATACGCTTGTGTTGCCATGTCATGCGAATTGAACTTTTCGCAACATTCTTTGACTTGATTAACTTATTGCTAAGTTAAACCTTTGTTCTTATCCCAGGAACGGGCTACATATGTAATACATTTTGCGGATCCACTCCGTATCCTATTAGTATTGTGCGAATGTTCAATTTCAGTGACGAAACATGCAAAAGGTCTTTTTTTTTTCTTTTTTGTTTTTTCATTTTGAGAAAAGGCAAATATTCTAATACTAGTCAGTTCATTGAAGTAAACATATGCTCTGATGATTTGTAAACTCAGGATTGTACATGCATCGCTGGCTGAATTAAAATCGGCACAGAGTGACTCGTCAGCACCCATTCACCAGCTTGAAGATGCCAATAATATTGGAAAACAAGAAAATGTGTGTGGATTTGTTATCATTTATTTTTGTTTCATTGTTTTAGTTTGCACTCTTATTTTTCCTGTCACTTTCAGAAAGAAGTTCTTATGGACGAAGATAACAACGTGAACATCGATACAACGAATGATGTAATTGCTTCCCCAAAACCCACTAAAAGTATCAAGGCTGGTGAGAAAGCAACCGTTGATGCTATAAATTCTTGGAAAGAAAATGGCTTTTCCAGGTGATCACTTTTCATTCAGCCCTGAATTATATTAATATATTTTGCAATAATGTTGGAAGTCGAATATTCTAACTTCTGTATCCTTTTTTTTTTTCAGTTTAATAATTGCCGCTCCAGATCTGGATGCTTGGGACATTGTTAAAGAACTTGTCCCGTTACTTGCATACTCGGCTCCATTTGTGATCTATCATCAGTATTTGCAGGTATTACTTTGCATTTAATTTGGCCTCAACTTTTAATTCAGATCTCAAGACTTTTATTTTTCAACTTGATGCCCGACACAAAAACAATAAATGTTGAGCAGAGTTTTGCGTAGCTAGTGATTAACGGGGTCCATTTAATCCTTATATATCTATTAACTAAAAGAAAAATGAAAATGTTTTATTGTTCCATTTCTGCTGCAGCCCCTGGTCTCGTGCATGCACAACCTGCAGACTGAGAAAATGGCAATTGGCCTGCAAATTTCGGAACCTTGGCTACGCGAATATCAGGTTTTGCTCCACCCTTTTAATTTTCTGAAAAGAATGGCTCCTTATTTTTTCAGTTAGTGTTTTAGTAAAATATCGGATTTAACTTGCAGGTTCTTCCATCAAGAACTCATCCACATATGCAAATGAGCACATCCGGAGGCTATATATTAAACGGCACCCGAATTACTGGTACCGATGAAGCCCGAGTCGACTAGATTTTTTTTTTTTTTTAAAGCTATATTGAAGTTTGATTGAATGCATTTTATCATTCTTTCAGCTTGACATGTCTAATAATCCGATTTTGTTTGGGGTGTAGTCTTTCTTACATTCAGATATTAGCAAGTGCTTATGTTGTATTTTACTTGGGAAAAATTTACCAAAAAATAACTTTGGAATAGGATTTCTGGTTATTAAACACGTTAGTTTATCATTTGTAGGTAGATTTTCATTAAATTTGGTTAGTCACCGTTGGTTTACTTATTGAGTATGATGATAGTTTGTCTAATAGTTATATAGCAATAATTTTTGTTTGAAAAATTCTTGTGTAAGGTATCTTAATGCCTATGCAGGTTGACCAGTTATATTATGTTAATAAAAATGTATACTTATACTTTTTAATGTTATATATGTTCGTTTTTTAAAGTATGACATTTTTCTGATAAGACGTGAATATTTGTGAAAAGAGTATGTCAGTCTAATGGTTAGACTAGTCGATCAGAAGATTCAGAACACTATCTTTTTTATTTCTTCTATATCAAACTTTTGTGGCTGAACGTTTAGATAACCATAATTTAGTGCAAAAAAAAGCCATTACTATACGTCTATACCCATTAAATATTATATTATATTATACTACCTCCTATTCTTTTTAAATGTCGTTTTGACTTTTTTGATTCATCTATTTTGTTATGTATCTAGACATATTAATGTCTAGATACATAACAAAATGGATGAATCAAAAAAGTCAAAACGACATTTATAATGAATAGGAGGGAGCATTACCGGAAAAATTTTACGGCCCCGTCGGAATTTGTAACCGTTCGATTATCATGTAATCGTTGGGGATAATTGATCTAACGATTACAAACCTCGACAAAATGATTCTGTAACGGAATCGTAGCATCTCCACGATTTTATTCCAATTTCAATTCACCAACCTCCTTTTGACTTTTCACATCGTTTGAATTGATTTCATCCTCCCTCGTTACGATTACTTCACATTTCCAACAAGACAATTGAAATTGATATTCCTTTTGTTCACTTTCTTAAATACTCATTAAAGCCCGTTTACGGAAAGGCGGGGGCCCGTTGATAATAGCCCAATACTTTATTAACCCAATAGGCCCCACGCCAGCGGCCCAGAAAAACACTGTACATTTTAACGAAAATTGAAAAAAAAGAAAAAAAAAGAAGGCGGCGTGAAAGGGCGGGCCGCGCCGATTCGAACTCGCCGCCTCCACCTCTCCCGCTGTTTTCAATTTCTGTGTTCTAACAAAACCCCACAAAAAACCTCAACCTTCTCAATTAAAGTTTTTTCATTTTTTTTTTCCCTCGTTGTCCCGTGATTTTCTTTGGATTCGTCTGTTGCGTGTGCGTTTTGAGGTGGAAATTGACACTGATGCTATGTCGGCTTCCGGGGAGAATCTGGACCTGAATTTGAGCCTGAATCTGGCCGTTTCCAGAATGCATCTGGAGAGTCAGTCTCAGTCTCGCTCGCCGGCGGCCCTCAGCCGTCGTGGGATTTTTCCGCCGCCGTCTGTCCCGAGCAGCTCGTGCAAATTCGATCCCGGCTGTAGCAATGGCGCTGGCGGCAGTCAGCCGCGCAAGCCGCTGCCGGAGCCTCAGTGGGCGACTCAAAATCACGCGGTGCGTACCTCTGTGTATATTTAAGGTTGATTTTCTGACTGAAGAATTTGGTTATTGGGTTATGGTCTGTACGATATTGAATTGAGGTTTTCCGCATATAAAGTTTCAAAGCTGAACCATTCTTTAATAATTAAGGTGAGCGTGTTTGATTATTTTTCAATATCTGAATTTCAATCCACTTTTTTATTTTTAATTCGAAAATTTCAGCCATTGGTGAAGCGGGTTTGGTTCTTTATATATTAGTAGTTGAAGGAGAAAAAGGTAGATTACAACGTTACCTTTAAAAACATTTTCGTTAGTTTCTCCTCCCTCGTTCCATTGCCTTTCGTTTTCATTTTTCCTCGGGATTTACATTATTACTACACGAGTGAATTATATTCGCGCAACCGATTAATTTCTAGAAGTGTTTAGCATAAATGTGTCTAGAAGAGTGAATTATATTCGCGCAACCGATTAAGGTCTCGAAGAGTGTTTACTACTAATGTGATTGAATATTTCTTTTCATAGTAATGGCTATCAAAGTTGTTGACTGTTGAGATTTCAAATTTGTGAGTTGCAGTGTTGCACTATGAAATGAAAGTGTTAGCATGTGAACAATTTGTACTACAGGTGACCTGGCTTAATGATCTTTAAGCCTTTCATTTTCACTTACTGAAATTTACTTGGTGTGGTCCCAAACATATTTATTCGAACCATATTTAAAGTAGAAATAAATGTTTGAACCAGCTGCAAGTTAGAGTTTTCTAACTGTATATTAATGCTATATGGGACATCTAATATATGTTTGATTATTTTCTTCTAGTGTTCACAAGATTTGTTCCGTAGAATCCACAAAAAAGTCGATGAATGTGTCTCCCTCATTCAGAACAAAGTGAAGTTGCAGAAACTTTTCACTAAATGGACTTTCTTTTATACTCACTCCTATTGAATATAGAAGTCATATTGCAAGGTCTAGTTTTTGGAAATATATTGGTGATGCTGGACAATTTTGTACACATTAGTGACTAGCCCAATAGACCAATAACCCGACAAAATCGCGATTAAATACTTTTATTTCTCCGAATACTATTTATGCGTTTAATTATGGGTATCTTGGGATTCTTGTATGTTCATTTAATATATGGTATCTTGGGATTCTTGTATGTTCATTTAATATATGTGAATTTCTCCAAATCTTTATTTATATTGAACTAGAGGTAGTATATTGGGATGTACTATAACTTCCAAATTTATCAAATTTAGAATGCCGTTTATGCATATATATTAATGAGAGTGACAATTTAGTGTGATAAAAATCTATTGGTTACTACATTAGGGAGTACATTTTGCCCTCAATAATTTAGGGTTTGAATGCTACCTCCAAAGAGCTACTAGAAAAGTTCTTGACAGTTTTATGCGTGTCACAGGAGTGTAATTCCACTGACTCTTTCTAAACCTGTTTATAGCTTAAGCTTCCTGGGTTAGTTTCATGTAATATATGTCTTTCTACAATTATATTGTTTCAATATGAAACTTTTTATTATTCTTAAACAGCCAAATGTTGAGGTTAAGGTCCGTGGAAATGCAATTCCCGACGTTCCTATACAACCGAATGCACTGAACAATCTTTCTATGGGATTTCAATCTTGCATGGGAAGTAGACGTGTCACTAAACCTAAGTCAGGTAAAGTAAGCTTGTTCCAAGCTGTTTGTATGATTGATCATAGATTAAATTGATTTATTTATTTATTTTTCTTCTTTCCTTTTTACCTCAATATTTTCTATTTCTCTTTTACTGCAGAACAAGTTGATAACTTTAGTCTAGCTGCCTGTCGGTATGACAGCTCTTTAGGTGAGCCTTCTTTTAAAATGCATTGTTTTACATCACACTAATGCTGTGATTTGTGAAATAAAACTGCGGCAATTAGATTAAGGAAGTGATTAATGATGAGATCTCCCTCTTCTTTCTTTCCTTTTTTTGTTCTTTTTTTTTTCTGCAGGCTTGTTGACAAAGAAATTTATCAGACTAATACAGGAAGCTAAGGATGGAACGCTTGATCTAAACAGAACAGTGGATGTTTTGGAGGTGTGTGTTTATTTACACCTATGCTAATGGGCCAGAATTTACACAAATCGGTTTTAGGTATACAGCAGTGAAATAATACATAGAGAAAGAAAAAACTAGTGATATTTTCTTTCTTTTCAATGCTCTACAGGTCCAGAAGAGGAGAATTTATGACATTACAAATGTTCTCGAAGGAATCGGTTTGATAGAAAAGACGGCTAAGAATCACATACGTTGGAAGTATGTTAACTGTCCTCTTTGTGCTTGTATCTTTATCATCGAGCTGTTTTTTATTTTCAATCCATGGTGTTGAATTGTGACAGGGGATATGGGACACAAAATGAGCTGAATGATCAAGTCTCTCACTTGAAGGTGCACTTTTAGTACTTCAACCGGTGGCATTTTTTCTTATGTGTGTGTGTGTATTTTATTTTAATCTTGCGCTTAATTACATTATGTACTGGATAGGCATACTGTGATGTGATGATATTTAATAATTTGGATCGTATTGCAGTTCATCTATTTTCTCTACCAGGCTTGTTCTTGTCAAACTCTTTATTAATCAATTTACCACATTCTGGCCACACAATTGGCATTTTTAAGTTAGTGAAAGATATGAATACTAACTTAAAAATAATCGAAATAGTGAATGCAGAGATGAAAATCACTTTGGATTTGGGACTGGGAGTTTAAACTCTATTTTATGTTTAACGGTTTACATGAAAAGGACATGGTATGAATTTTTTCCTCTACCTGAATTTAGTAACATATTTTCTTCCTATCTTGACAGGCTGAGATTGAACATTTATCCGAAGAAGATCGCAGGCTTGATAATTGCATAAGGTCTGACTAAAAAAAGAAATTATTGTAGGAACAGATTTCTCACAATTGAATAGATTAAGTTGATTTGCTGACAATTGATCTGTCACTCAGGGATAAACTGGAGAGCTTAAGGGAACTGATGTTAAACCATGATTGTCAGAAGTATGGAGCTTATTTATTTATCCATGATAATATTTTTCATTTTCTGTTTATTAATGGGAGGTTTGATTTCTAACTATAATAAACTTGGAGTCCTGCAGAAACCTTTTCTTGACCGAGGAAGATATAATGAGCCTTCCACAACTCAAGGTTTGCAATATAAGTACAAAAGCTACCCTTCTTTGCAAAGAAAAAAAAAAGTTTTAAAATTACAAAGATTCCCTCGAGACATTGCCGATGCTACCATTAATATTTATGTTTATTTTGACGAGTGAGGCAAGTACAGTTTGTAGAATTGAAAATATGTTTATTTTCACAGAACCAAACTGTCATTGCAATCGAAGCTCCTCGTGCAAGCTTTATTGAAGTGCCGGATCCTGATTCGGTTGGTATTTTTGTTAAATCCATGCTATAAATTCAGTGACATTTTGATTTTTCTTATTTTGTATATTATATGCCCACAGGACATTGGCTTTAGTCAGAAGCAGTATAGACTTATTGTAAGAAGCACCACTGGACCAATCGGTGTATATCTTCTGAGGTAATGCATTGCAAGTTATGATTTTGTAGCTCGAAAAAGTAAATAAAAATAATAATTAAACAAAATAAATTTTCTCGAAGTATTCTATTAATGTACCACATTATGCATAAGGAAAATTCGTACCGGATCAATATTCGTGTAAACCTCTGGCAACCAAAATATTAAAAAAAATATATATACATATATCAGCAAAAATGAAAAGAAAAGCAAGGACATATCCATCAAGCGAACAAAACTATTGGACTCGATGGAATTGGCCGATAGCAGTAAGGTTGATGGTGAGGATCATTCTCCGAGTCCCGATACTTTAACAAACTCAGACTCATATGGACCCCAAAAAATAGTCCCGATGGATATTGGCGTAAGTTCTATTTCAGGCTTTGGTTGGCGATATTTTTTCGTTTTCTTTGTTACGAATGCTCGTTTTTCTTAACTATCGAGTTTCTTCGGTTATTTGCAGGTCGACGATGATTACTGGTTGAGGTCAGATCACGAGGTGCGTACGTCAGATTTGTGGAGTTGAAAGAAAACGAGTCGAGATTTCTAATGTCTAACCTACATCAGAGGGAAAATACAAGAACAAAGCTACTACTATTGGACTTTGTATATATTTTTCTTGATAATATGTTTTTGATCCTCTGAGGAAAATGAATTTTGATGAAAGCTGGATAGATATAGACATGTGTTGTGAAAAATCCTTGGTGGTTAAGTAGAATCATAAGGGTTCTCAATTAAACAAATTATGGGTTTCTTTCTAAGTTGACAATAATAAGGAAGTTTACTGATGGAGCTTTTTTTTTTTTTTTTTTTTTTTTTAAATAGGTTTCCTCCTTAGATTTGGGAACTAAAAACGTATACTTTTAAATGGAAACTATTATTATTATTATCATCATTATTATCTAATTTGGAACCTTAAATTTTGGTAAGAACAACATTGTAAGTAGAGGTGGCCAAATGCGCTTCCGGCCGCGATTTTGAAGGCCCTGAAGCAATCTCAAAACATATACGGGCCGGTTAGGTAAACCGGTTGGTCCATGCCGATTCATTAAAAATAAAATAAAATAAAAAGTAATAAAACAAAT
>CACSLK010017224.1:746771-760970 GCA_902706635.1 Striga hermonthica | reverse complement strand
AAAAAATCATAACAACAGAGCATAATTCAGATTTGATAATATGCCAAAAGTGTTGGAAAAAAAGAGGAGACATATCATCCTCTCTTGGTGATTTCCTTGGATTTAGACTGAACAAATAGGCCTTGATTTCATCTTCATTCACCACAGCTACAAGTTCTTGATTTGTTGGATCTGAAATAGAGCATGGGATATACTGAAGAATCTATTCTTCATCTGTACTCCCCTGGGATTGAAACAACTCAGAGTAAAATTTGCACACAGCCACCTCAATTTAACATATTAAACATGCATATTTTCACATATATAATCAGTTCCTCGGTTAATAGGCATACACTTGGAAAGGAACTGGGAACCGGAACCGAAACATGAAAAAATAACCGAAAACCGAAAAATAGTTTTTTTTAAATAACCGGACCGAATCGATTATTTTCGGTTCGGCCCGGTTCGGTTCTCCGGTCTCGGGTATAAAATCCCACCCCTAGTAACTGGGACTATAATACTAATATAAAATATAATATTTTGTACAAAAAAAAAAAATAAAAAAGAACAAATGGGACAAGTCGTGACTAAATATTCAAAATCGATACAAACAGTGTTTAAGACGGTTCGACAACGGGACAAAAATAAAGAAAATCTTTCATAACCTTAATCAAAACGAGATCATTTCAGTTTGGTTCGCTACGTGAAAATTCTCCACTCCTAGTATCCGGACTTTTGGTATAACGGGCTTCACAAATATCAAAGGGTCGACTTTAAACTAACCGAACACATTAATAGACCGAAAATGTTAACAAAGAGAAGGAAATCAAGCCATATCACCAAACAAGCCCTCGTAAAATAAACTATAATCTAAGCCAACTTCTGATGAATATTAAGGGGTGATAGGATACAAAATATTTTGGATTTGGATGGATTTACTAGATAAAATAAATTAATTTAAAAAAAATTGCTTAAGTGGAATTTTGAACTTGAGTTCAATTAATATTTAAAATATAATGATTAAATTTTATATGATCTAAAAGTGAGAAAAAAGCTACATATTACTGTAAAATGACAATAGAAATTTACTTTAAGTAGAAAGACAAATTCCGCCTAACAATTTGAATTTTACCACAATTTGGAACTTTTTTGAAATTGTTTGAAAATCTGACGGTTGATTTTTAATGTGGATTTCAAATTAATTCACACATCCAAAGAAAAATATCATAAGCAGATTTTTTTAGATACATTCCATTTTATGTTAACTTACATATAATCACATTCCTAACAAACATTAAATTTGTCTATATATTTTTAAATTAATTAAATAAATAAATAATATTAATATACTTTAAATATTTATCAGTATATAAACAATTATAAGTGTTACAAATAATAATGACATTACACGACATGAATAAAATAATATTTGAGTATTATGATGAACCAAGATATGTAATGATATTACTTTTTCTGTATAAAAAAAAATAAATATATATGTTAAATATTATTTATATAATATAAACGAGTCAGCGGGCTAATATATTGTTAAAAAATGTTCCAAGGTACGAAACATCGTGCATCGCACGTAATTCTCACTAGTTGAAAATGATAATTAATTAAAATTACGTGAGTTGATGAACAATAAATTAAAGTTAATGTTATATGTGAAGATGATTAATTTATTTATTTAATTATATTTATAATATTGCGAGATTTATATTAGATTAATTTTAAGTAAAACTGTAAAGAAATTAGAAAAATTTATATCCAATTATGGAGCCATCCATGACTTAGTGTATTGACACTTGTCCAAAGTGCATTTATTGGAGAACACGTGTCAATACACTATTTGTGAATAACTGTGGATGATTTCATAAGCCAAGCCATCGATGGCTCCACAGCAAAATTGTAACTCCCTAAATACACAGTACACACTACACAGTACTCTTAAATTTATTAAATTGACCCTACCAAACTGGTAGTATCATAATTGTTGAAATATCTTCACCGCTTGCTTCTTTGTTCGCTTGCTTCTTTGTTTTAAAGATGTTTACTAGCATTAAATGCGAATAGGGAGACTTAGTCATGAAGCTCCTCGAGGTCCCCATTTACATAATTAATTCTACACGAATTTGGAAATGTTGTTATAGCCACTCAATATTTAGCCACCACAGACAGTGGAATTTTCAAACAACCTACCTTCTCTTTTCAACCAAGTGAAAGACTTGGGTACAATCACTGTAAAATTAACTCATATGAGTCCTCATATGTCCTCGTTTGACACTACTCATGGAACTATATAAAACTATTTGTAAAATATTGTGTCTGACATGTATAATAAAATAAATATCTTTGGACCATATATCGAAACATCGAATCTTGAATGACTCCATAAGAGGAGGATTATTCGGTGGCTCCATAGGATTTTAGTTCAGTAGATATACATACTACTGAAATTGAAATGGTATACTATAAAGAACAACATAAACAAAAATATGATATTCCCTATGCATTTTTTTGTTAGAAAATTTTGGCAGGTTGGTTAGGTTAGCTAGTACAAAAATCGACTAGTACGTAGTCTGTGCAATGCACGAGTCAGAGATGTTAAATGAGTTGTTTCCATAGGTTGGTGCGTTTAGGCCTGAAAAATAATAGAATTGGATCCATCTATTTTCTGTCTTTTTAAATCAGCGTTGTTTTTTTTATCATGACGTTAAACTTGAATCTATTAGACCTAGTCTGTAAATTAATTAATATATTATCCCGATGAAACATGTATACTAATATAAAGTTGATTTTAGTATATATTTGTCTTTGATATAAGAAAAATAACAGTTTTACATATTCTTATTTAAAATTCTAATAACAAAATTTAAAAATTAGTGATTCTACTACTAAAACTACAGACCAACCACTAGTAGTAAAAAAACAACAAAGTTGAACTCAAGATAAGTTCCCTCTTGTCATGTTTGATTGCAAGCTACAACATAGTACCTAACAACAGCTGGAGCCTTGAAGAAATATTCCAAGCACAAATTATACCAAATAATAAGGGGAAAAAATTTTGCCTTATCAGATAAGCTAAAATTATATTAGTGTTATTTAAGTAAATAGAAAATATGGTATATTTACTTCTTGTATATAGAAGTTGTATATAGAAGGTTGGCTCCACTATAGAGCAAAACTGTTGGATTCATAGGAAAACCGTAAACTTAAGTGTCCCCTGCATAAATAGAAAAACAAAAGAAGGAAAATCCAAGTGCATCCACATTTTTATTTAAGATCAACAACAAAAAAATAAACAGAAAACAAAGAACCTAAGACCATGTACAACCACCAATGTACTATGTCCTCATCAATTAACTAGCAAGGACAAAACTCAAAACAACCAAGTGTTTGCACCATTCATGTCATAATAACTTCTAATGTACTATGCACAATTCATGCCATAACTTCTAAACCATCTATAAGCCACTAGATATCGCGGCGCACTACTTTTTCGCCCATTCGTAATATTCGAATCGACGAGCCTTCGGAACTATGATTGATTGCATTATTTCAATTTTCAAGCTTGAGTGAAGAACAATAACTTCTATAATACAATACACTTCACATCATATATATATACATGGACAAAACAAGATGAAGTTTGTTTTTTTATGGGATATTTTTGCACTACTAATTACAATGTATATTAAGAAAGAAGAAACAAAAAGTAAATTGGATGATGGCAAGCATTTATCTATATCTTATAACCTATATACAATAGACCTTTTAAGAAGAAGGAAAAAAAAAACAATAATATCACGAAATTATGCTCCAAAATTACTCTCCAATTTGCCTCAATTTTTCTTCAATTACTCTTCAATTTGCTTTATTTTTTCTTCAATTAATCTTCTAATGGTGCTGAGGGAGGCGGAAACGGACCTGAGACGCCGGCGACTTGACGGCGACCCCGTGCCAGCAGATGCCGCCGCGGCACATCTCGTGGCCGTGTTCCCTTGCCGCCATGAGCGCGTGCGCGGCCTTGCGCGAGACATCCCAGGCAAGGCTCGCGACCAGGATCGCCGCCACCACCGCGGTGGAGAGGATGAGGACGGAGGCGCCGCCGAAGCTCCGGCCGGCCGCCATCCCGTAGGCCTTCATCGCGGCGATCACCACCAGGTAGAGCGACGTCAGGTTACCGGCCACCGCGCTGGAGATCGCCATCGTCCGGCGGAAGGCGGCGGGGAGGAGAAAATTGGTCGAGGGGCGGACTTTTTGTGCGGTGGGTGGGGGGATTTCAATGGTTTTGGGGAGGTTTGTGTGTTTGGGGGTTGTTGTTATAATTAAAAAGGGAAGGCAGAGTTTGTGTGGTTTTGAGCTTATCTGCTTTTTTTGTGTTTTATTTATTTATTTGGTACTTTTGAGAAAGTGAAATAATTATTGGGAAACTTCTTCTAAAATTCCCAATCTCTTTTCTAAATTTCTTGTCAGTCCCTTCTCTATTTTTTTTACTCTACACTCCCTACCCCTTAATTTTCTTCCTCCTAACTCCCTATTGTTAAATTAAATCAAAAATAAAGTAAATAATGACATCATCCCACTAAAATTTACCTTTACATATTATTTTATTATTTCTCTCTCCCTCTACTACTAACTTTTTTAATTTTTTATTATTTTTCTTTCTTTCTTTCTCCACATATTTTTTATTATTTTCTTTTTATCATCTTCACTATTTATCTCTTCTACCACTAATTTTTCTTAATTTTTTTATTAATTAGTATAAATTTGGTTTGTATAAATTGTTCAAATTAAAAAAATTTATATTTTACTAATCTTTATTTCATATAAATTTATATTATACTAAATCTATAAATTTGTATTTTATGTCGTTCAAATTTACCAAATAATTTTTATAAAATTAAATTATATAATTTAAATTTTATTAAAAATTATTTATTCAAAGATCTATCTAATTTTCAAGAGAAAGATATATCAACTAGTACGATACATGTGTACTACACGGGTACGTAATTATATTAATTTTTGTATAATAGAAAAACTAAAATAATTTATAACTTTTATATTGTAAATTATGTATAATGAATATATAAAAATATGAATAACTAACATATTAATAATTAATTTAAAATGGGGTCCGTATTTTTGCACTTAATTTTCTTATTTTATATAAAATCTATGATACACGAATTCAAATGAATATTTTATGTGTATTACTGAATTAGATTTTTATTATTTTTGTTATAAAATAATTAATGTTGTATTCATATTGTTGAAATTATCTTTTAATAAATATAGTTTTATTTATATTGATAGATGTAATTATTTTTTATTTTATATATACAATATGGATGTCAAATAGAAGATCATTAAATTTTAACATACAAAAATAAAATAAAAATAAAACAATTATAAATATTTAAAAATAAAAAGAATACATATTTATTATAATAATTATTATATGAATTAAATAAGAAAGAGTAAGTGAAGTATATGGTAACTTGAGAAAAAAAACTTGAAATAGTTTATGATAATTCTCAAACCTAAAACCGAACATTTATATGTAGGATTATATGCCTAAAATAGTGTACGAATTATCTTATGACAAGTTATTATAGGAAATATGCTAAAAATTGGGGAATATAACACCTAGATTTTATAACAAATCAACATAAAATTTGACTTTCATACGTATACCAAATAAAATTCATACCACTTATTTTATTTTCAAAATTATATACAATTCTAACCACACCAAATAAAATTCATATCATTTAAATTTGGGCATTTAATGCCAAAATAAAACCGCCATCATCTTATTAATCATGATACTCAACATTATTTTATTCTAAAATTTAGTGTCATATAATGTTACTAAAATATTTTGTAAAATTAACAACCCAATTTTATTATATGCAAATATATGATATTTCTAACAAACAAAATTTTTATATTTTAATAGCTTACGCAATACGATTTCTAATTAGTTGCATGTATAAGAGGCAAACCGCGACGAATTACGTTATAAACATTTTAAAACACTAAAAGGAATATAATTTTAATATAAATGACCGTTAAGGCAAGATTATATTATTTATTGTGAAATCCCATGTGCTAAGGACTAAAATTTTAAATATTTATTTGTTGAAATTTAAAAGGTTCAAATTTTTTAAAGTTAAAAAGTTAAAGTTTTAAATATTTATTTTAAAAGTTAAAAATTAAATTTTAATTTAATTTTAATTTAAATATGTGATAGCATTAAAATATAAAATTATAAACTATTTAGAAAAATAAATTTATTTATTTTTAAATAAAATTTTAGAAAATATTGTTTGTGAATAGAATTTAAATTTTTGAAAAAGTTAAGAATATATAAAATTAATAACTGAAATATTATATTGTAGGTACTTTTATTCAAAAATAATATTTTCTATAAGTTTATTTATAAAAAATAAAACTATTTTTCTAAATAGTTTATATTTTAATGTTATCACATATTTAGATTAAAATTAAGTTAATATTTACTTTTTAACTTTTAAATAAATTTCATTAAGTTTTTGCATAAATGTAAATTATGAAATAATTATCTTATTAGATAATTTTACTAAAAAGCACTTAAAAAGTAAATTTAAAAAAAAAATTGTTGTTTACATAATTATATCAAAATACAAATTGATATGGAGTCTTAATTTGAAAAGGAGAATGTAAAAGTAGGTCTTATATTGAGAATAACTTAAAAGTGAAACCTTCAAATGAAAAAGTTAAAAATTTAGGCCTTATTGTCACACAATAACAAAAAGTCAAGTCCTACAATGAAATTTTCCCTCCATGCCACGTGGATCGTTCACGCGTGATTTGATTGAGAAATAGTGGAAGTTAAAACATATAGGTAAAATTTAGAGTAGTTATATGATCATTTAATGAGATGAAGTGTGTCTTTTAATAAGATGAAATGTATTAGTGGTGTTCTTATTAGTGTGTTGAATTCGTGACCAATTTGCAATTAAACTTAATTAAACACATTTTTAATCTCATAGAAACTAATGTGAGAGTGATAATGAGTCATATAAACATCATTTGAGACCAAAATTCGGTGTTTTTTATGTTCGTCAGAGTTGGTACTAAAGACCCGATATCTGGTACTAATATACCAAAAGCTGGTACTATCTTACTATAGGTTTGGTACCAAATTTTGCAAATATTGACCAAAACTGAAGTAACTATTTTCGCTGACAAAAAATAGGTATTAATTGATTAAAAACAGGTATTACGCAGAAAAAGATACGGTACTAATTCTGTCAAAAACTGGTACTAATTTAGTAATCGTGATTTCCTTAAACCTCCATATCTACCATGCCACGTGGATAATTCACGCGTGATTTGGTTGAGAAATAGTGGAAGTTAAAACTTATAATTAGAATTTGGAGTAGTCATGTATGATCATTCAGTGTGTCTTTTAAATCATGTCATTTGAGTTCGTGACCAATTTGCAATTAAAATTAATTAAACACATTTTAAATCTCATAAAAACTAATGTGAGAGTGATAATTGGTCATATAAACATCATTTGAAACCAAAATTTAGTGGTTTTTTATGTACGTCGAAGTTGGTACTAAAGACCCAATATCTGGTACTAAAACACCATAACGCTGGTACTATCTTACTCTAGCTCTGGTACTAATTGTGAAAATGTTGACCAAATTTGAAGTAATCCATTTTTCGTTCTTTCTACAAAGTAGATACTAATTGATCAGTAACTGGTAGTGCATAGAAGAAGAAGTGGTATTTTTTGTGGAAAAACATACACCATTTTACTAAATTCATTTTTTTTATCTTCGTCGGAGTCGGTACTGAAAACCCGATCGGTAATGAAGTGTATTAGTAGTGTTTTCTCATTAGTGTGTTGAGTTCATGACTAATTTACGATGAAACTCAATTAAAAATATTTTAAATCTCATAAACTAATGTGAGAATGATTATGGTTCATATATATATATCACTCGAGACCGAAATTCGGTGTTTTTATGTGTTCATTACAAGTGGTACTAAAGACCAATTATCTGGTACTATAACACCGAAAGATGGTACTAACTTACTTTAGGTTTGGTACCAATTATTGCAAATGTTGACCACAATTGAATAATCCATTTTCGTTGACTAAAAGTTGGTACTAATTGATCAATAACTGGTACCACGTAGAAGAAGATGAGGTACTGTATTGGCTAAAACATGTATCAAAAGACCGACAATCATATTCTATAAAGAAGTATTTTAAGAATCGTGATTTTCTAATCCTACATGTCTACCATGACACGTGGATCGTTCATGCGTGATTTGGATGAAAAATAGTGGAAGTTAAAACATATAGGTAGAATTTGGAGTAGTCATGTATGATTATTCTATGAGATGAAATGTATCATTCAATGAAATGAAGTGTATTAGTAGTGATTTGTCATTAGTGCGCCGTGTTCATGACCATTTTACGATTAAACTCAATTTAAAACATTTTAAATCTCATATAAACTAATGTGAGAATGATTATGGTTCATATAACATCACTCGAGACCGAAATTCTGTGTTTTTATGTGTTCATTACAAGTGGTACTAAAGACCAAATATTTGGTACTACAATACCGAAAGATGGTACTAAATTACTCTAAATTTGGTACCAATTATTGCAAATGTTGACGACAATTGAATAATCCATGTTCGTTGAATAAAAGTTGGTACTAATTGATCAATAATTGGTACCACGTAGAAGAAGATACGGTACTATATTGGCTAAAACAGGTACTATGTTAAGAATCATGATTTCTCTAATCATGCATGTCTACCATGACACGTGGATCGTTCACGCGTGATTTGGATTAAAAATACTGGAAGTTAAAACATATAGGTAGAATTTGGAGTAGTCATGTATGATGATTCTATGAGATGAAGTGTGTCATTCAATGAAATGAAGTGTATTAGTAGTGACTTCTCATTAGTGCGTCGAGTTCATGACCATTTTACGATTAAACTCAATTTAAGACATTTTAAATCACATATAAACTAATGTGAGAGTGATTATAGGTCTTATAAACATCGTTCGAAAACAAAATTCGTTATTTTTATATGTTCATTACAAGTGGTACTAATGACCCAATGTCAGGTACCACAACAATATAATGCTGGTACTACCTTACTCTATGTCTGGTACTACTTTTTGTAAATGTTGACCAAAATCGAAATAATCAATTTTCGTTAACAAAAGTAGGTACTAATCAATCAAAAAAGGGTACCACGTAGAAGAAGATGTGGTACTATTTTGACTAAAACATGTACTATTTTAAGAATCGTGATTCCCTGATCCTTCATGTCTACCATGACAAGTGGATCGTTCACGCATGATTTGGATGAAAAATAATGGAAGTTAAAACATATAGGTAGAATTTGGAGTAGTCATGTATGATGATTCTATGAGATGAAGTATGTCATTCAATAAAATGAAATGTATTAGTAGTATTTTCTCATTAGTATGTCGAGTTCATGACCAATTTGCAATTAAACTCAATTAAAAACATTTTAAATATCATGGAAACTAATGTGAGAGTGATCACGAGTCATATAAACATCATTTGAGACCGAAATTCATTTTTTATGTGTCAATTACATGTGGTACTAAAGACCCAATATCAGGTACTACAAAAATATAAAATTGGTACTATATTACTCTATGTCTGGTACTACTTTTTGTAAATGTTGACCAAAATTGAAATAATCTATTTTCGTTCACAAAAGTAGGTATTAATCGATTAAAAATATGTACCACACAGAAGAAGATGTGGTACTATTATGGCTAAAACAAGTACTATTTTAAGAATCGTGATTTCTCTAATCCTTCATGTCTACCATGACACGTGGATCGTTCACGCATGATTTGAATGAAAAATAGTGGAAGTTAAAACATATAGGTAGAGTTTGGAGTAGTCTTGTATGATGATTCTATGAGATGAAGCGTGTCATTCAATGAAATGAAGTGTATTAGTAGTGTTATTTCATTATTGTGTCGAGTTCATGACCAATTTGCGATTAAACTCAATTAAAAACATTTTAATTCTCATATAAACTAATGTGAGAGTGATCATGGGTCATATAAACATTATTTGAGACCGAAATTCGGTGTTCTTTACAAGTGGTACTGATGACCCAATATCCGGTACTAACACAATACAGAACTAGTACTATCTTATTCTATGTATGGTACTACTTTTTGTAAATATTGACCAAAATTGAAATAATCCATTTTCGTTCACAAAAGTAGGTACTAATCGGTCAAAAAGAGGTACCCATAGAAGAAAATGCGGTACTATTTTGGCTATAACAGGTACTATTTTAAGAATCGTGTTTTTTTTTTAATCTTTCATGTCTACCTTTTCATGTGGATCGTTAACGTGTGATTTAGATGAAAATAGTGGAAGTTAAAGCATATAGGTAGAATTAAGAGTAGTCATGTATGATGATTCTATGAGATGAAGTGTATTAGTAGTGTTTTGTTCTCTTTAGTGTGTCGAGTTAATGACCAATTTGCGGTTAAACTCAATTAAAAACATTTTAAATCTCATAGAAACTAATATAAGACTGATCATGGGTCATTTAAATACCATTTGAGATCGAAATTTGGTGTTTTTATATGTTCGTTACAAGTGATACTGAAGACCTAATATCCGGTACTAAAACACCATAAAACTGGTACTAATGTGAAAAAAATAGGTACTACTACAAATAGAAACTGGTTTCAGTTTAAAAACACAACTTCCTTAAATGAGTACTAACTACTGGAAAATGAGTAATTTTACAGCAAAAATCTGGTACTAATATTAAGAAAACATGTATCATTAGGAATCAAATCAAAAAAATCTAAAACATCATCCATCAAACCACTTTGTCCACAAACAATCATCAACAAAATTACAGTCATCCATCAAACTATCAAGTATCATACTATCAGACTACTTGTCCACAAACCACAAACCATCATCCACAACATCACACCATCAAGGAGGATTTCACAACATCACACCACCATCCACTTTGTCCAACAAAGGGTACAACACTATCAGAGCTTTTTTCCTTTCCACATATACAGAAAAACAATGAGACAAGAATACCTCTAAAGTTGTACCACCACAACACTGCAGTACACCGGGAATTCAAGCTCAAGATCAAGAAAGACACATGAATCAATCCATTTTAAAAAATATTTCTAAACCGAAAACCAATCAATAAGCGCCACCAGTACCAAACCGCTCGACCCTATTCTCCCTGAGATTCAATCCTTCCATTGAGTCATCCAAACCACTGCTAGATTGGTGACCGTTGTCCAAACAGAGGCGGAGGAGCAAATCCACCCGGCGGCGGCGGCATTCCAGGCCTGAACTGCGGCGGATGAAGCATAGGCGGGAATCATGGACGGAGACACCGCTATCCATGGAGGTCGCGAGAACTAGGTTGCATCATGGACGGCGCTGGCCTACCGATGTTGCGGACGGGCCCGACAAGCTCCAGTTGCGTGGATTTTTCTTGGGACGTTTAGTTGGGGGCCAGATTTTTCCATGGACGATGCTAAAACCTGGGATTTCTCCACTTTTTTTTTTTTGTTTTAACCTCAAAAACCCACAATTAAGGAAAAAGAAAACAATTCCCATTTCAATCAGTTATCATAACAAACATTACTAAAAACCCACATTAGTCCCAAAATTGAAAAAGATCGTAAAATCTAAACAATACATAGTCCCGAACAAGAGACAAAATTTAAAACTCCACATTAGTCATTACATTCAAAATATGTAAATCCTTTTACTTCAAAAGAACATACCAATTCAATACAAGATGAATTAGAAAAATATTTTAGAAATAAATGTCAATCTAAGCTAAAGAATGAACTCCAGAAAAGTAGCAACTTTATGTGACAAAACTCAAAATCTAATCAGTTTGAGCCATATCCTAAATCCTAATAGAATTTGTGCCCCATAAATAGACTAAAGCTATTAATTCCAACTTCTTAACAACTTTCATTGCTGTAACTCCTGAAATTCAGGTTCCACAACAAGAAATATACCTGGCTTAGTGTAAGCCAGCAAATCTCGACAATTGCTAATAAAAGCCCCGCTTCCAGCCCTTCGAATGTTCCATAGCACAATATTCATTATTACTACCAATGGTTTCACCTTAACATTCCCAAATCCCATAAACAAACAATTATCACCAACAAAAATCCAATTGTTAACCAAAAAAAAAAAACCCAAGAAAATACATAAAAAAAAAATCCTGTTTGCATCCATGGCTGGTGAAGGGTTGGAAATCAATCTGGCGGCAATCTTCAACGCTGCAGTGCTTCTCGAGATTTGTAAACGTAGGTGTTCCCATTTAATTTAAAATTTTAGTTTCTTTTAATCACATATCGGAAATTAAACGGAGAATTTGCAAAGAGCTAAATCAAGCGGGATTTGGGCCGATGAGTGGGGAAGTAAAAGTTTTGATTACCTTGATTCCCCTAAAGATCGCGTTTTTCTGGCAATTTCGAAGTTTTCAACGAGGAGCTGTTTAATGGAAAAAGAGAGAGACGACGCCGATGGAAAATGAGAGAGAGAGAGAGAGAGAGAGAGAGAGAGAGAGAGAGAGAGAGAGAGAGACGGGAACGAGAGAGTTAGCAATTTTTTTTCAATTTTTTATAATTTTCAACCAAAATAAAAGAATAATAATAATATTAGTATTTATATAGGGAGTGAAAAGGAAAGAGAATGTAGTGGTAGGGAGTGCAGAGGAAGAAAAATAAATTGGGGACTGACAAGGAATTTGATTTGTGCATTAGGGATTTTAGAAGAATTAACCGATAATTATTTGATTTTCATCAAGAAAAACAAAAAATAAAAAAAAAAAAAGAAAGAAAAAGCCGAAGTTTGTGGTACACGTGGCGTGGGCTGGCCCGAGGAGCTCGTCATCTTGCAGATGTGGCAAAATTGGACTGGTTAGCTGGTACGCCATCGTTATTGCAAACAACTTTCTCACATCATAGGAAAAGACAAAAAATATATATATAATAATAATAATAATAATAATAATAATAATAAATAAATAAAATTAAATTAAATGGATTCTTCTACGCTCTTTTTACAAAGTTTTTTATTCATTTTTTACATACTTATAAAAAATATATTATTATTTTAATTTGTATATCATCTAACATTACTTATCAATATACTATCACTAGTAATTATCGTGTGCACATGCATAGATGTACATAAAATATTATAACATATGAGAATTTAATATTAAAATTCTAGATAATAAACATATTTCATTTTCAAAATTTGATCGAAAAATAAAATAACAATTGTATATTATCATTAGATAATAACAATTTAATTATTATTATTATTATTATTATTATTACAAAAATAATTGATTACACGAGTTTGGGAGACACAGGTTTTTTGTGAGGATTTTTTTACGGCGACGAGGCGGCCTCCGCGGATAACACCTTTTTAGACGAGGCCATGGCTGCCGCGGCCGAGGTGCTTGGAATCGGAGAAATTGCTGGCGGCTAGCTCAAGATCTGTGTATTTGAATTCTGTCATTTTGATGGGTTTTGTGTCGTCTCTTTTGTTCTTGGGCTGGGATGAAGATTTGGCATGGGAATCGGCGGTGGACCAAATTTTTCTGATTTGTGATTTCGATTTTGGGTTTTCAATAAGTAGGCTTATTTAGTTGTCCATATAATCTCCCGATCAGCGTCCACATGGAATTTATTTTTTTTGCGTAATGAGTTGGAAAATATGAATCACGCCACGTAAGCAGTTTATCCATCCCGAGTGATTAGTGGACCAAAAGTGATGAATTTTACAACTTATTGTATGATGTTTGATGTCTGCCAAATTGGTAGACTAAATCTAGAAAATGACCAATATAATGGACCAAAAGTAAAACTTTGTCGACTATGTTATTAAAACTATTTACTAAGTGTTTTTAAATAAATTTTTTCAAGAGGTATAAAATAAAAAGATAATATTGATGTTAAAATAAATAACTTGAAATAATTGTTTATAATTATATAATTTATATTTATTGTGAATTATTATTAGTTAGTATTATCATTAACTATTATATAAATAATAGAAAAGATACATAATTACAACTCATAGGATGTATTGATGTGAGAAGTAAAAAAAAAAA
>CACSLK010017224.1:695979-706936 GCA_902706635.1 Striga hermonthica | reverse complement strand
GCCGAACAACTCCGCAGCCACCGAAACCCTTGTCCACCGCCTCCCGGGCCCGGCCACGTTCGATCCCGGCGACGACCACCCCCCGAACCTCCCCGAGACGGATTTCCCAACCCTAACGCCTAATATCGGCCCTGCCCCAAAACGCCCGCGAGGTCGTTGAAATAATTGTTTATAATTATGCAATTTATATTTATTGTGAATTATTATTAGTTGGTATTAGCATTAATTATTATATAATGTAATAGAAACATAAATGATTGCACTCAATAGGAAGTATTAATGTGAGAAGTAAAAAACATTAATAATAAATATTGTAACCGAAAATGGAGGAAAAATTTTAGAGGTTTTATTAAATAGGTTTTCTTAAATGTTATTAGCTAGTAATTATATATACTAGTTGTAACCTGTGCATTTGCACAGAAAGCTATATGATAAAGAATAATACAATAAAAAATTATAAACAATAATAAAAATCATAACATAATCATCGAAAAAAATATTTTTTTTTTAAATTAACTATCATTAAACACGAAAAAAACGTTTTTTAAAAAAATAAATATTATTAAACACTTCTTTATGTGCAACATTCGTGGTTTTTTAATCGTCAGAATCTCCATCACCACAATTTATCTTCAAACCCATTCGGCTCGTAACTCTAGAAAGCGCCACGTACAATTGTTCATGGCTAAATACAGGGCTCTTCAGTAGTAAGCTGATGTGCGACATAATTGTCCTTGACTCTTATTGATTGTCATAGCATAGAAAACCATGAGCAGAAACTGTCTGCACTGAAACTTGAAAGGTACCCTCAAATCGGATGGTATGATTTTGAGCATACGAATAAGAACTTTATCACCAGCTCTGGCACCAGTTCATATTTTGCATTCGAATACATGACTGTTGAGCTTAGTAATAACTAATCGAGTATATGTTGATCTCAAATTCGGAGAACAAAAACATATCAATTGAATTGTACACTAATCAAAGAAAATATAAATGATGGATAAGAATTTTATTGGCTGCCAATTGAAGTGCACCCTTTATCGTTGGATGCGATTATCATTTGTCGTTGTATCGGTTATGCTGATATCTTCATAACTATCACTTGCAACCCCAAGTGGCCTGAAATCAGTCGATTCCTTTCTGAAAGGAACCTCAACCCTGAGGACCGTCTAGATATAATTTATCGTGTCTTTAAGGCGATGTTTGATGCACTGATGAAGGATGTTCGGACCCATATAGCACGGCCAAAGTTTCATGCTTTTAGTCATGCTTTTATTTTAACATACAATTCACATCGATGTGAATTGTTTGTTAAAGGTTTAATATATTTGTATGCTTTTTGTATATTTCGTGGATAAAGTTTTCAGATTATTTTTGTTATATAAATTTTTTATGACAAATAATTCTGGTCGGGAAACACCTTAAAATTTTTTATGGCATAAATACGACCCTCATTGATTTTAAACTTCTTAAAATTTTTCAGCGAAGCAACCCGGGCCTGAAGCGTGAATTCACTGACCCTACACGATAAAAAAAATAATATTATAAAAAATTGATATTGAAATAGTATGTGTTAAAAAAGACTGAAAATTTTTTTATACGTTGACATCGTGAAATACGTACTCCAATCTGCTATTTTGATGTTTTTTATTTTTATTTTTATTTTATCAAAGATCTTGTTGAAGAATGGCGAATCAACCTCAATATCATCAAACATAAAAACTATTTGAAATGAGAATTTGGCTGATTTTTTTTTTTTTCTATTGAGTAGTATTTTTTGTTGAATGTGATTTTGATTCTTATTTTTCAGTTATTTATAAAATTTTAAAAAATGGTCATTGATTGTATAATTTAATTGCCAAGTGATTGCTCAGTTTTAAAGAATAATTGATTGATTTTAATTTATTTTTTTGACTGACTCTAATATTGTCCCGTCATTTTAATTGATGGATTAACGTGATTCTTCATTTATATAATATTTAAAATTTAAGATAAATAATGAGTATATCATATTGTAGAAATTTTATGGTTTGTAAATATAAACGATATAAGTATAAACTATTTCACCTACATATAAATCACTATAATGATAATTGTAGAACATAATAGTGATTATGACCAATTAATTAGATAAAAAATGATTTGGTTATAACATAAAAAGTAATTAACTATTTTTGTTAAAAAATATTAATGAGTTATTAACTTATTTTAAATAAGTAGCTTAAAAAATCTAAATATTTTTATTTATATGTATAAACTTTCTTATATCCTTTAGTTATTATTAGTTATTATGTAATTATAAAATATATAATTTAATTAATTAATGAAAAATGTTACAACTTCTTTTTACAATTAGTTGAAGAAAATGTGCTGATTTTATTTTTGCAATAAAATCTTTGTGAATAGTTATTATATAAGAATATAAATATAATCATAACGGGAATGATATTTATATAAAATACATTAATTATTATTATTATTATTATTATTATTATTATTATTATTATTATTATTATTATTATTATTATTAGTATCATTACTACTACTATTTGAGGCTATGTATTTAAACGAATGCATTTTTTGAAAAATTAAACACGTTCTTATGCAACAATAAATTGTCTTTTATAAGAACGATTGTTTTATTTTAATTTTCTATTTTTGTATTATACTACAGGTTTTGGTAGAATAATTTGTAATCATTCTATTTAAAAAATATATAGAATAAAAGTTAGAATTATCAAATGAGCTCATAAATTCGTAACAATTCATTTCAACATTAGTATGCTTACATATTAAGTAAAAAACTAAGCTACTATGTAAAAAAAAATAAAAAATAAGTGGAATATGCAAATTTTTATTGTTGTGATAATTCCTAATTATATATATAGATTATTTAAAATTTTAATTAGTTTTTATTAGATGTCATAAAAGGATGAAAATACCATTTAAAAGAATAAAACGTTACAATGTATAATCATAAATGTACAATAATAATCCATAATTGTAAAAGTAACGTTCATTCTATATGGAAGGTTGTAGTATTTATTAGGTATAATTTATTAGGTAAAATTTATTAGGTTTTATTTATGAGATTTTATTTAATGATTAGCTAGCAATTATATATATATATATATAGATATATATATATATATATAGATAGGAAATATGTTGGAAAACACTTAGAGAAAATTAGAATTTATTACTACAAGAATGTTTCAGAAGAATTTTCATATCTTTTAATTAATAATATTTTTATTAGAATTTTCTTTTTTAATTAATTATATTCGAGAATTTTCATTTTTTACATTTTCGATCTACTCCTATAAATTAATGAATTCTAATATATTTATTTATAATGCCCAACTTGGATTCTCGGTAGTGAATTCTTGATTCGAGGGGCCTCAATTCTAACATTTTGAGGTAAATTTATGAATTCTAATATTTATATATCATGCCAAATTTGACAATAAAGTATATAATTCCAATTTTGTCGTGGTTATTAAATTTTTATTAATTCTCCTTTTCATTTATATTTTTTTATCTAAATAAGAAATTCAATTATAAACTCATTTGAAACATTTTAAATTTAACAATTAATATTGATATCCTCACAATAATATTAACATGATGAGTTCAACCTTTAAAAAGGGACAATTTGTTAGATATTTGCCATAAATTATGGAGATGCATGTAACTTGAAAACATACGTGAAGTTTCTATAACAATAAACAAAACTGCACTAGTTGCTTCAATCATCCAAAAACTATCTAAAACAAAATAAGACAACAAAACAACAAACCATCAACAAAACTACCTACAAATTTCCTTACATCGATCTACCTAAAAATTTCCTTACATCTCAATTCTCATGTCTCTCTCTCTCTCTCTCTCTCTCTCTCTCTCTCTCTCTATCTATTTGAGCGTACATGTGGAAAAGCCACTTCCTTCCCTCCAAAATCTCATCAAAGAAATCATCGAGCTGCTCGATCACGCCCTCCGCCCCACACTACAAAACCCCGAAACAACTCCTCAAGTTCTCGACTCTCTCGTCGATATCAATACAAAACCGGGCTCGAAAAGAACCAAACCGGGCTCCAACCCTAGACAACTTGCCACACTCGCCATCTTATCGTGCAAATTATTGCTCGAGACCACGGAGTTGGAGACATTGAACGAGTTTATAGAAGTTTCGTCTTGGTAGTTTTCTCGGAAGAAGCTCGTTTCGGGCCAAAAGTACGAGGACGCTTAGGAGTATGATGAGGAGCAACGTGTTTACGTTTTTTAGTGTGTAGAGCGCGAACTGGAACCGGTTGTATTAATTTGTTGTACTTTAGTTTGGACAAGAACTTTAATTTCGTTGATTTTTAGAGAGGGGGATTGGAGTTTGATTTCGGCTATGCGCTTGTTCTCGTGTTGCAACGGGAGGATTTCTGATAGAAATCAAAACAACATGCAAACATGACAACACTCTTCATCTTCATAATATCAGATCTAGTTTTTCATTCATTGAGCAAAACAAAGTACAATAATGCGGCGCCCCTTTGTGCAACAATAGAGGGGTTTAAATAATCCTAGGGTAAAGAGAGAGACCATTAGAAGATGGACACATGGCAGCTAAAAGATGATAAATAAAGCTAAGGGAATAAGCAAAATAGAAAGCTAGGAGACAAAAAATACTGTGGTCCCATTTCCCTTCTATCTTTGCATAGAGTGAGAATTTGTCTTGCATGGTGACATGTCCATGCAAGGTGACGTGGGATTTTTTGAAAGTCCAACACCCCCCCTCAATTCTTGCCCGGGGAGAAGAGTAATTCCAAGTTTGCTTCGAAGCCGGGTGAAGAATTGGCCAGATAGTGGTTTAGTAAAAATATCTGCCACTTGTTCTAAAGATGGTATGTGATGGACTGCGATGTTGCTCTTTTGAACTTGTTCTCGGACGAAGTGTAAATCAATTCCAACATGTTTGGATTTAGAATGAAACACTGGATTGTTTGATAAGTGGATGGCTCCAAGATTGTCAACCCAGGTTATGGTGGGTTTGGAGTTTTGAAACCGCAGTTCTGAAAGAAGTGATCTAAAATTATCTCACATGTGGATGAGGCTAGGCTTCTGAGTTCTGCTTCAGTGCTTGACCTGGAGATGGTTGGTTGTTTTTTGGAGCTCCATGCAATGAGAGTTTTGCCTAAGAAGACACAGTAGCCACTTGTTGAT
Organism: Striga hermonthica; assembly: GCA_902706635.1. NCBI lineage: Eukaryota > Viridiplantae > Streptophyta > Magnoliopsida > Lamiales > Orobanchaceae > Striga > Striga hermonthica. The sequence goes on along the minus strand of CACSLK010017224.1, from coordinate 701,722 downwards.
TTTCTGTCATCGATGTCATTTGCCCAGTCAGCATCTGCAAAGGCAGTGAGTTGGAGCTGTGAGGACTTGAATATTGTGAAGGTGTAGTGAAGAGAGCCTGCAAGGTATCTGAGCACTCTCTTAAGTGCCTTCCAATGAGTTGTGAGGAAAGTTTGCATGTATTGGCTCAGTTTGTTGACACTAAAAGCAATGTCTGGTCTAGTGAAGGTTGCATATTGCAAGGCACTAATGATGCTCCTGTAAAGAGTAGCATTTTCAAAAGGCTGGCCATCAGATTTGGAAAGTTGAGGATGACTGATCATAGGGGAAGGAGTGCCTTTGGCATCTAGCATCTGAAGTTTCTGAAGAAGGTTGGTAATGTATCTTTGCTGGCTGAGATGAAGACCATCTGTCATTTTTTTGAACTCAATTCCCAGAAAATAATTCAAGTCACCAAGATCTTTCAAGGAGAAGTGTTGATGTAGAGATTGCACTGTACTCTGAATGATTTGAGGTGAGGATCCTGTGATGAGGATATCATCAACATAAATCAATATGAAGGTGCTGGTAGAGTTTTTGTGCATGTAGAACAGTGATGAGTCAGCTTTGGACTGAAGATAACCAAGAGATGTTAATGTGGAGGCTAGTTTGGAGTTCCAAACTCTTGATGCTTGTTTCAGCCCATATAGGGATTTCTTGAGTTTGCAATAAAGCTTGACACCTGAGGGAGATGATTGAGCATAGCCTGGAGGTTGTTCCATGAATATTTCTTTGTCAATGTCCCCATATAGAAATGCATTATCTATATCAAGTTGTCTGATGGGCCAAGAGTTAGAGGTAGCCAATGAGAGTAAGACTCTGATTGTAGCAGGTTTGATGACAGGGCTGAAAGTTTCATTGTAGTCTATGCCAAGTTCCTGAGAAAAGCCCTTGGCAACAAGTCTTGCCTTGTGTTTGGAGATGGAGCCATCACTGTTGGCCTTAAGCTTGAAGACCCATTTGCAGCCTATGGGTTTAACATCATTTGGTAAAACAGCAAGATCCCATGTATGATTCTTATGAAGTGCTTGAAGCTCCTTGTCCATTGCTGATTTCCATTGAGGTTGACTAAGTGCTTCAATATAAGAAGAAGGTTCAGCAGATGTGACAGCCAAGAAGACTCTTCTTTTAAAGGTTCCAACTTTAGATCTTGTGGTCATGTGGTGTGTTGGCTGATTTGGATCCTGAACCTGTGGGTTAGTTTGAGCATTCATAAGAGGTAAATCAATAATCAGTCTTCCATTTTGAATTTGTATTGGGGAAGGTGAGGAATTGTTGGAGGGGGGAGAGGTTGAGGAAGAATGGTTAGAGGCTGAAGATGAGGAAGAAGAATGATGAGAGGATGGTGGAGTATGATGAACAGGAGAGGGAGTTGGTGATGGTGTAGTATTGTTATACTGCATGAGATTGTCTGTTGGTGGTGTAGGAGAAGGTAGAATTGGTAAAGTGGTAGTAATGAGGGGAGTGAAGGAGGAATTGTCAAGAATGTGTGGTTGTTTAGAAAAAGGGAAAAAGGATTCATCACAGACAACATGTCTAGAAATGATGATTTTTTTGTTGGGAAGCTGGATTTTGTAACCTTTGTGAGAGGTGCTGTATCCAAGAAAGGTACTGGGTTGAGATCTATATTCAAGTTTGTGCTTGTTTAGGGGTCTGATGTAAGGATAACACAAGCATCCAAAGACTTTAAGGTAGTTATAGATTGGCTTTGAACCTGTCAACAACTCATGTGGTGATTTGTATTGAAGGAGTTTAGATGGAAGTTTGTTGATAATGTGAACAGCTGCAGTGAAGGCATGATCCCAGTAGGTGTATGGCATACAAGCAGTGGCTAACAAGGAAATTCCTGTCTCAACAATGTGCCTATGTTTTCTTTCAACAAGGCCATTTTGTTGTGGTGTGTAGGGGCAAGAGAGTCTATGGAGAGTGCCTTGTTCTTTAAGAAACTGTGTGAGTGGTTTGAATTCTGTACCACCATCACTTTGAATACATTTAATCTGTTTATTATATTGAGTTTGTATGAGTTTAAAGAAGTGATGGAATACAGGAACAACATCAGTTTTAGTTTTGAGTAGGTACATCCAAGTGTGTCTTGTGTGGTGATCAACAAAACTGATGTAATATGAATATCCACAAAGAGATTTAATGGGTGCTGGGCCCCATAAATCTGTATATATCATGTCAAATGGTTCTGGATATGTAGTGCAAGAATCAGTAAATGGTAACCTATGACTCTTAGCCAGTTGGCAAGAAGAACAAACAGAAGCTTCTGCATTAACATCAAAAGGAATTTGACAAGAGTGCAAAGTTTTCTTTACAATATCAACTGCAGCATGGCCTAGTCTAGCATGCCATAAACTTAAAGCATTTTTTCTTGAAATGACAGCAGAACAGGCTGTAGGACAAAAAGAGAAATTTAAGCTCTTATTGGAGGAGGGTAAGGGTTGGGAAAGACCAGCATTGAGTGTTGACAGGTTGAAGCAATACAGGCCATCTTTAACTGTCCCTTGAAGAAGTGTTGCTCCTGTTTCCAGATCCTTCACAAAGCATGCATGGGGGTGAAATTCAAAATAAACTGCATTATCCTTTGAAAATTGGCAAACACTTATAAGGTTTCTGGCTATTTGAGGAACAAAGAGAAGATTTTTGAGGATAAGGTGTTTTTTATCAGAATTGGAAGACTGAATTAAAGAAGTACCAATATGAGAAATTTGCAAACCTGAACCATTGCCCATGTGAACTCTTTCACCTCCTGTGTATTCACTTGCCATGCTGAGGTTTTCCATGTCATAGGTTAAGTGATTTGTAGCACCAGAGTGAGGAAACCAGAAGGTGTCTTGGTTTTGCTCAAAAGGAACCATGCTAGCTACATTTGCAGTCTTGTTTTGGGAGGAGAATGTGGATTGAGTTTGGGAGGGACCTCCTTGGTGGTAATTGTTTCTGTTTTCAGGCACAAAATTCATATCCATTCTATACCAGCATTTGTCAGTTGTGTGGTTGACCAAGTGACAGATTTGACATCTTGGTTTGAAGTTAGATCTGCCACCTCTTCCTCTTGAGGACCCTGACCTGCCATAACCTCCTCTAGCTCCCCTTTGACTGAAAGTGCTGTTGTTCCTTCCTCTGAAATTGTTGAAGCCTCCTCTTCTTGCTGTTGGATTAGTGGTGGTAAAATTTACCATGGGGCTTGAGCCATCAGCTCCTAGTTGTGGTACCTCAAAGGTCTCTAGCCTAGATTCAAAACTTAAGAGAAGAGCATGAAGTTCTCTCAGCCTACATGGTTCAATTCTTGCTCCAATAGAAACCATGACTGGGTTGTATTCACTTCCCAAACCGGCCAAGATGTGAGTAATTTGTTCTTCTTCAGTGAGCCTTTGCCCAGCAGCAGCCAAACCATCACAACATGCCTTCATTTTGTTCAGGTACTCCATCATGCTCATGCCTGCCTTCTTGAGGTTCTGTAGTTGGATCTTGTACTGCATCACCTTGGCTCGAGATTGGCTTGCAAAGGAGGTTTCTAGGCTATCCCAGATCTCAAAAGCTGTGTCCAGTCCAACAGTGAATATCAAGGTGCTTTCAGAGAGGGAGGAGAGCAGCCATGAAACAATGAGCTGATCTTGCCTTATCCACAAAGGGTAGGCTGGATTTGGGGTGGTATCTCCTTCAGGGCCTGTTAGCCTCTCTTGAGGAGGTTCTCCATCGAGGATGTGTTTTTCAAGACCATATCCTCTGATAGCTGCTTGAATCTGTTGTCTCCACACTAGGTAGTTGTTGTCATTGAGCTTAACTGTGATAACTTGTGACTGAAGTTGGACAATCGGTGTTTCTTGTGTAGCCATGGGAGCAGAGGTGGGAGAAGATAAAATAAAAAGAAAAAAATGAAGGGCAATAGATCAGATGCCACATGTTTTTCAACCTGTAGCTCTGATACCATGATAGAAATCAAAACAACATGCAAACATGACAACACTCTCCATCTTCATAATATCAGATCTAGTTTTTCATTCATTGAGCAAAACAAAGTACAATAATGCGGCGCCCCTTTGTGCAAGAATAGAGGGGTTTAAATAATCCTAGGGTAAAGAGAGAGACCATTAAAAGATGGACACATGGCAGCTAAAAGATGATAAATAGAGCTAAGGGAATAAGCAAAATAGAAAGCTAGGAGACAAAAAATACTGTGGTCCCATTTCCCTTCTATCTTTGCATGGAGTGAGAATTTGTCTTGCATGGTGACATGTCCATGCAAGGTGACGTGGGATTTTTTAAAGTCCAACAATTTCCCTTTGGCAACGGTTGATGCCTAGGGAAACTTGTAGTCGAAATTTGAATTAACGCGTTTTAATGGGTGCATTGAGGATTGAACAACAATGAACTTGCTGAAGAATAAGAATGTAGGTGCTGGTTTACAAGAAACAATAATAATGCTATAGAGTTTAGTCTAATTGTGGAAAAATATCAAAACTTTAACATGTTGTGATTCTAGCTTAGTCTAATTTGAATAAGATCTGCAATTAGATATATAAGTTTTGTATTAGCAGATTTTAATAGTTGATTTGACTGGTGATCATTGTATTAGCATTTATAAATGAGGGAAAAAGTTATATTCCCGTTACAGAACCATTCCATGAGATTTTGTAACCGTTAGATTATCATGTAATCGTCGTGGATAGTTGATCTAACGGTATGGCTCCGTAAGGGACCGTAAAATCTCCCATAAATGAGTAGGCTTTTTCTAGTTAAGGACACGATGACCATCAAGTAAAATTGCTAATTTCACGCCGATCGAGCAGTGGCTCTCCATGTTCGAAACGCCCGATTTGATGACGTGGCAAGACTCCCAAAGCCGGGAGGTCTCGTCCATGTACTTACATAGAAACTATTACTTAAAGTAGTAAGTCAAAGCTTTATTTTCTAAAGTCAACCATACTATTTTTATAATTTTTCAACAACCTCTTTATATTACTATAGATAATTTTGAATATAATTATTATTAGTTAATTATTCGTGACGAAAATAATCACTTTGATAGCCCAATATAATTGTATAGGATTGAATCTGATACTTATGGATGATTCTGTTGTGACTAATATTTAATTTATGAACATTGCCCTATTGATGAAGCTTGGTTGGGGGCTTTTAACGAAGCCCGAGGCCCCTCTGGGTTCGTGTTCTACGCGCTAAATACATCTCCCCTACGACGGATGTGGCTGTTCTTTCGTGTCGCAAGCGATCGCCGCTAATGCAAGCCCTTGTTTCGGTGGGGCCACATGTCTCGCAAGGGGTCCGGTGGGTTATTGGTGATGGTCGAACAGCCCGGTTCTGGTCCGACCCGTGGCTAGGTACGACTGGTCCGTTGCGAGCTCTCCTTCGTCACAAGATGCTTGAGCCTGCCTTAAATCTGAAAGTGGCGGACATGGTGAACGAGCATGGGGATTGGCGATGGGAGTCGTTTCAAGGGTTGCTCCCCTCATTCGCGCTCCTACGCATAGCCGCCACACTTCCTCCACGTGTGTCCGCCGGCGCTGATCAACTGTCTTGGGGGGCCGGCTCCTGATGGTCGCTTCTCGACTAAATCAGCGTATGAGTTGCCTGTTGCTCTCACAGCCAATGTGTGCGCCGTCTACTCCCATCTGGAAGATTATTTGGCGAGTCATGGTGCCCCAATGACTCCGCAATTTCTTATGGCTCGTGAGCAATGACCGGCTGCTTACAAATGTGGAGA